>JAQQSW010022815.1:0-10389 GCA_028646575.1 Pseudocheirus occidentalis
TGTGTGATGACTAACTTTGATAGACTTAGCTCTTCTCAGTAATGCAAGGACCTAAAACAATTCCAAAGGAATAATGATGGTAAATGCTGGCCACGTCCAGAGAAAGAACTATGGAGTCTGAATGCAGAGCGAAGCAGACTGTTTTCTTTTTTGTTTTGTTTTTTCTTTCTCATGTTTTCTCCCATTTGTTATAATCCTTCTGTGCAACATGACTAATATGAAAATGCGTTTAATAGGAATGTATGCCTAGAACTTATATCAGATTACATGCAGTCTTGGGGAGGGAAGGGAGAAAATTTAAAATTTATGAAAGTGAATGTTGAAAACTAAAAATAAATGAGTAAGTTGGAGGGGGGAAAAAGTAGTCATTGTCTACAAACTGAGAGTTATTTGAATAAGTGACTGAACTCGACAGTGGAGAACATGAAGAATCCTAAAAGGGTATTATTACTTTTTGCTATCTAATTTCTGTTTGGAATTTGCTCTTGAGCTTAAAGCTTAACGTCTGTGTGGCTCAGGTCTTGTAAAGGATGTTGTTCTCAGGTATGGCCCTGAAGAAAATGCTTTTGAGGCTGCTCATGATTAATCCTGCAAGATTGCTGATCTGCCTGGACATTCAGACCTGGAATGCATGTCTTTTTAAACCTGAACAAGGAAGAGCCTGAGGCACATCTCCTATTTGTTGTCCCAGAAAATTTCCTTTCATATCCTTAACTTACTAGCCTTGCGTTTCCTCTGAAGTTGAACTTTATTTTTGTTTTAACTCTCTTCTTTATCTTCTCTCTGGAATTCCCCTCTCTCTGTGTTCCCCTGAAACCCAGTTGGATTTTATGTATTTTTATACCAAATTCTGTGTGTTCAACCCTCCTTTGTCCAGCTCAGATAAGCGAGATTCCTGTGATGCTGATTCCTCTTGCCCCTTCTTCCACAGTGTTATACTCTCCTCATGCACCCTAATTATGAAAAAGTCACTTTCTCTTCCTTATGCCTTATTTTTTCTAGTGTATTCTTTTTCATCTCTTTTTTGCTTTCCTCTTAAGGCCCTGAAGACAAAATAAACCCACCAACCTCTGTGTTTGTCTCATTTAACTCCCTGAAGACAGCAGGATTCCAAAAGGACACTGATATCTTCTCCCCTATTTGAATGGAACATTGGATCACAATTTCAGCCTCTTAAATTTCTCAAATATATATCTCCTGTATTTTCATTTTCAGTACATTACTCTTGGTTGTAATCCTCTTCTGTGGCCTTACGGAATGTGAAAGGATTAAAAAGCTTTCTCTCCTTCATAGTAGTTGCTGGCAGGTAATGTGTGATCTGTGTTATCCTGACCGTGGTCCTTTAGGAACTGACCCAGAAACTCTGGATCTTGTTATGGTTTGATTTTCTTTTTCCTTTCTCCCCAGTTTTGCCTTCAGGAATTCACCATGGATTTTATCGCCATTTTGCCTGCTACTTACAACAGCTGAATTTTTAAAAACTGATTTATTGACACATGGTATCCAGGAATTTTTTTCCTGAGATTTTTAGAAAGTTTCTTGATTCTTAACTGAGTCCTGAATCTTCTTGACCTGTTTTCCTTGCTTGGTGTTTTTGTTAGTAGACACCTTACAGTTTTTTCCCAGAAACCCGAGGGGGCATTATCTCCCACTTTGGGGCTTTATGTTCATTGTGTATACTCGTCCTTTAGTCATGTCTGACTCTTAATGATCCATCTGGGGTTTTCTTGGCAAAGATAATGGAGTGGTTTGCCATTTCCTTCTCCAGCTCATTCTACAGATGAGGAACTGAGGCAAACAGGGTTAAGTGACTTGCCCAAGGTCACACAGTGGTCGGATTTGAACTTAGATCCTCCTGACTCCAGGGCTGGCGCTCTATTGACTGTGCCACCTGTGCCACCGAGCTGCCCCACTTCTGTTTTATCAAAGATTCATTTCCTCCCTGTAGGATTATACTGAGTTTTGCTGGGTTTTGGCCATAAGTTTTTATCCTTTGTGTTTTAGAATATTTTATTCCAAGTTCTTTAAAAAAAATTTTTTTTTTTAGTATTTTTTTTCAAGGGCAGTTGGGGTTAAGTGACTTGCCCAAAGTAGCTAGTTTTTTTGGGTAGAGTGTCTGAGGCCAGATTTGTCCTTCTGACAGGTCAGGTCCTTCTGACTCCAAGGCTGGTGCTCTATTGACTGCACCACCTAGCCACCTATTCCAAGTTCTTGACACCTTTCTGGTGGTGGCTGCTAACTGTAATCCTGACTGTGGCTTCCTGGTACTGAATTCTTGTTCTGTAATGTTGTATTATTTTTTCTTTGACCTGGAGGTTTCTGGATTTTGGCTGTCATGTTCCTGTAAGTTTTAACTTGCCCTTCCCCTGGAGGTGAATGGTGGCTTCTTACTATTTCTACTTTGTTGGCTGGTTTTTAAGAGCTTAGGGCAATTCTCTTAAGATTTCTTGAAATATAGCATCTCTGTGACCAGATATTCCAGTCTCCACAGTGGTTTTTTTATTGATAGGATTTATTATATGATAGGATTTGTCTCTTCATTCTTCCAGCCTACTTTATGGCTTCAGAGTGTATGTTTGGGTCAGTCACTGTGCACACATGGAGGGACAGTCTGGGTTAGTCCTGCTGCTTTCTTGGGAGTATTAAGTTATGTTACAAGCCGTGTGACCTTGGGCAAGTCGCTTAACCCCAACTGCCCTCCAAAAAAAAAAAGCAAAAAAAAAAGTTATGTTACAACATGCAAGCTTTCAGTGCCGATTTAGGGCAAAATACATTTGCTGCCACATTCTGCAAGCTCCTGACCTGGGTTTGTGTGTGTGCAACATTGAGATTGCTGCTGGTGCACTCAGGCCATATCAGGCAGCTGGAAAACAGTGTAAGTGTCCCTTTTGGTCTGGGGTTCCTGGCCTGGTTATTCTTTTGCAAGCATCAAACTGGGCTAGAAGCTGGAACTGAGACCCCACTCCACTTTTTTTTTGAGGGGACAAGGCAAGGCAATTGGGGTTAAGTGACTTGCCCAAGGTCACATAGAGAGTAAGTCTGTCAAATGTCTGAGATCAAATTTGGACTCAGGCCCTCCTGACTCCAGGGCCAGTCCTCTATTCACTGCACCACCTAGCCGCCCCACCCACTCTACTCTTGCCACACTTGCATTTGTTTCTGAATTTCCTTCCCTGCTCCATACACAGCCCAGAATCTAAGACTGCTTATTGCAGAATGCCATCTGCATACAGGTCCTTTCCTCAGATTGCCCTGGATCTGTGACCCAGGCCTAGGTAGTGTTAGAGAAAGCTGCCAGTCGACAGGTAGGGTACCACCCTGTGGAAGCTCAGCGTGGTTCTGGGATGGGACCTCTTCTTGCCTGGACACATAGACTAAAACTGTGCTGGCACCTTGTGCGTTCTGTAGTCCTGGTGAGATACCACCCACGGAGTCCACAGACCTTTTTGTCTCCCTTTGCCGACTTGGGCACTGGCTGGAAGAACGACTGTGACTTTTTCTTGCATTCCACTGCTGAGATCTGGTAGACTGCATTTTGTCAGTCTGTCTGGAGTTCCCAACAGTCTTTCCTGCTACTCCACCATTTTCCATGCCTCCCCGCCACCAATCTATTAGTTCTTCTCTGTGGAGTCACTGAGTTCTGTTCTCTTCATTCTGATTTTTGGAGTCTGCTGCTTGGGTAAAGTTTGCACTTTTGTTTGAAGCTGTTCTCCTTCCCATCCCCCCCCCCAATTATCTCATTTTAAAACTTTTGTTTTGAGGGGTCCTTGTAGCCCTTGTGTCCAAAGTATCTTCTTTTTCCTCCTGAGGTGCTGGTTGTAGTCGTCAGGGAGTTTCTCTCTTCTCCTGGGCTTACTTCTTGTGTGTCTCTTGTCCTGACCGACTTCCACCCCTACCTGGGGGACTGGTGTCGGGGCACTTTCAAGTTTAAAGTCTCCCAGAACATCCACTCCACTGGAGCAAGAAACATTCAAGCTTCTGGTGCCCCTTGAATCAGGGCACTTCCTGGCTTCTATTTTCTTATAGGTGGTTAGGCGGCCCACTGGGTAGAGTGCTGGGCTGTAGCAGTGCCCATGATCACGATAAATATACCTGTTGGTGCTCAACTGCAAAATATAACAGACTTTCCATGTAGAAGACAGAAGTGAAACATTTATTCAGACAACAGAAAACCAAATACCCAAACCAGTAAGCCGATTCCATCATAGTGGCAGAGAAGTTAATAGGCCATAACTGCCCAGAGAGCTACAGCATCCTCTAGCCTTCCCACAAACCAATACAAGACCATTATTCACACCTGAGCCTGTCTTTCTCCTTGCCTAAGTGTGGGGAGCCAAGGGGGCCTAATCCAGGACTTGGATAAAAATCTTGACAGCATGCTCTGAAATAGGCCTCTTGGCCACGCGACTTTTTGTTAGACTTGCTCCTTGGGCCCCTTTTGTCATGGGCTACGCTTAGAAGGATTTTATTTGAGATTTTGAGATCAAAGGCTTTACCCCCAGACTTTAAGCACCTAGATGATACATCCTTATCAAATTATCCATTCGGAGCTACTTCCAGGACATAGCAGACTCGGATGGTATCAGGGAGACTCGAGTCCTTTTCTCTTTTGTCTCATTTGCTCTATAAAAAACCTTGTTCAGAGAATCATTAGATGGGGTTCATGGTTCTCTCTTGAACTTCCCACATGGCCTAGTCATTTCTTATCCACATCTCCCATCATGCTTAGTGCTGGACACTGAGCAGCCCGGGGCACCTGAGCCTGCTCTCCTTCCAACCACCTACCTTGCTCTGACTCAGCTTCCTGTGGGCTCTGCTTCCTTTCAGCAAACTCCTCCCACCACAGGCTCCATGGGACCCCATCCAGTCTATTAGGGGGCAGAGTATATTTTCATAGCAGGTACGATCTTCAGATTCCTTTAGGCGTATTAAGAGGCAGGGAAGATCTTCACATTTTCATTACCATGACACTGGCCTGGAGTCAAGAAGACCTAAGTTCAAATCTAGACTCATCTGCCATCTGTACCACCCCGGGCATGTCATTTAATTTCAGTTTGTTTCCTCAGCTGTAAAAGGGGGATCATAATAGTATTATTTATGTGTGTACACACACCCACACATATACGTATGTATGCCGTAACAGCAGCTACCGGGACAATGTTTGTCAAGCGTCTGGCCCAGTGCCTGGCATGTGTTACGTTCTTCCTTCCCGATAGGGTCTGTCTGATGCCCCTCGTTTCCTCACTGCCTTCTTCTCAAGCTGTAGTCCTTGGCCTAGCTGAAGGCTTCCCTTTGGATTTCTTAATTGTTACTCAGTTCAGTGCCCCTTCTTGGATAGATGTTCACTGGATTGTTTTTATATGTGGCAGAACTGGGCTCCTCTTCCCATCCTTCCTATTGCCATTTCACTCAGTTTATTTTTCCTATTGCCATTTTAACTGAGTCAGCAAACCAGTTTTCATGTGATGTTTTTGGGAGGCCGATAATTGAGAGAAGAGTTCTTCAGGAATCATTACCTAGACCAGCACTCAGAGCAATCTCTATACCCACTTCTTATGGCTAGAGCCCAGTGGAGACCCTTGGGGTAGCCCGAGATAAGCCACTAGTCAACACCAAGCACGACCAGGCAGGAAGGGCGAGTTATAGCCGAGTTACAGAAACGAGTGGCCAGAGCATTCCATGACACCAGTGTCTCTTACAGCGACTCCATGTGACAGAATTGTCTTGCTGATCACTGTATCTGTTCTGGAACCCCTCCATGTGGTGGACCAAGTGACCAGGCTTCAGGGGTGGTGATTGCTAATGATTTTTCTCTCTTCCTATAGTTGAGCCAGGCAGGAGCATGTTCGTTTTCACCCAAGAATGGAGTCCCTTTGACTCGGATGACTCTTTCCCTAAGGCTATCTGGTTTTTGGAAACCTCAATGAGGCTCCACTTTCTGGGGCAATGACATCCACCCCATAGTGATGATGTCATGTCGATTCAGATCTGATACAACCAGTGGCGGAGACCCCTGTATTAAAGTGGGGGTCAAGAGATGGGAGATAGCTAAGAAAATCCAGGGTCCAGCCTTGACTAATTAAGTTTTTGGGCATAATGATGGAAGGGAAGAAATAAGATGACCGCCAGATGTTACTACTCAAGCTTCCCAGCACAGCAAACATTAGGGATGGGCACCAGCGCTAACACATGCCCTACCTACGGAGTAGGCTGCAGAGCACCATTGGCAGCGTCTATGAATTAGGTACGGTTCTGCTAGAGATGACGGCTTCCATGTCCAGCCCTGATATTCTGCCTCCTCTGCTAGACCGGAGGGACCCTGCCCAACAGGACCTAACCTACAGGGAGAGCGTCTAGTTCAAGCCCGATGTGAGAGGGATGGGCAACCTGACCTTGCATCCATCAGTCTAGCAAGGAAGGCTACCTTAAGGCATTGCGGTTTTGGCAAGACCTTGAAGTTGGCTGGGTTGTAAGCCACATTACTGGCATGACAGTCCCGAGATATAGATTAAGATCTTTATCCATGCTGTTTCCTAGGCAGTGGTCAAGGGACCTAGGACCTGTGTAATTAAGAATATCCCCCTTTGGAGTCAGAAACAATGGGGAAACTTTACCCATGACTCCTTATGCTTAGAATTGTGAGGCAAATAGGGATTCATCAGACATCATAAATGCTCTGCTGAACTCAACAACCAGGTGGATGCCCTAACAGGAATGACAAGAGGCTGGGTAATGGTTCCACTGGGAGTGGGGGTGACATGATCCCAGCAACAGCTAATTCTGCCCAATGGCTCCTTAGGCTAATTTCAACATCTAACTATATTTTGAGTGGTCCTCCACCTCCCTTTTACTAGTAAACTAGCCCACTGCTCCCATCTCAGGGCAACAGATTTGTTCCTGGCAAACATCAACTTTGTCATCATGCCCTTACCATGACTAGGCCTCCAACCTCCCACAAGCTGTGTTTGCGTATGAATAAACATCAAACCTACGAAGAGTTTCTTGTTTTTGGTTTCAGGAAGACATAGTAGATAAGGTCGTATTTCTGGTTACCCTTCTCCAGCCCTTCCTAATTTTACCCCATGTGGAACTGTCCAGGTTTCGAGGCCCATGCACTCTCAGAGGGTTCCAGACATCTCAGGGAAACGGCTTAGGTATTCCACAATTGTTCTGACAATGCCTTCCCATTCAGGTCTTTGCAGCTCTGTTCTGTTCTTAGCTAGATAATTATGTAATAATTAAGTTACTATAGAGTTATCAAATTTCATTCTAATCCTTACTGCCCATTGTATCTCAGTAGAAAGAAAAAGTCAGGACTTGAAAAAAGACAAATACCTAGACAGAATACTGTTTAGATTTATTGCAGTAATACAATATCAGTTTAGAAAACATTTGTGCTTAGCCATAATTAGTTTGGAAGTTGCAGAGTAAGTGGTCATTTCCATATTATGACACTGCAAAGAGATTTCAGATTTGGATTTTTCAGCAAAATAGCGATTCTTTTCTTATAATCACCCCCAAATGAACCAGTCAATCACACTTGATACTGACACTCCATTTTTATTCCCTGTTAACTTACACATGTGCAAAACATTTTTAAAAATTATATATTCTATTACAAAAAAATTTCTCAAACACAGCCCATTTCAAACAACCTTTTTGGTGTCTGTGGATTTTTACTATTACACTGTTTCAATAAATGATTTTAAAATGGAAAACATGACATACCAAGTTCTATGGCTTTTCATTTTAAAAAATACCAGTTTTGATTTTTAATAAACTATTTACAAATTTTTTTTTTTTGCACCTCATAAAGACAAGATTTAAAGAAGCAGAAAGAAGGGTGGGAAAAGAAAAAAAAAACAGTGGTTAAAATGTGCATGTAAGAGAATGTGTTGATGCAAAATCATGGAGGAAACAATCTCCAAAGTGAGAGCCTAACAAGCAGACACTCAACAAACAAAGCATCAGACCATTGATAAGTAAAGTGCTTCTAGTTAACAGTAACAACAAAAATCCCTCTGTTTTTAGTTTTGCTGATTGCTGTGAGTAAGGGTATGAGATAAATGAGTTTCCTAAAGCCTTTGCTCACTCCCAGTCCCACTGTAGGCTCAATTGAGAGTACCATGATTATTGACTTGGTTAAATAATGTACTCAACTCTGAGTCAACTTCCTTTCCAAACTGGTTCCTTTCCTCCACTCTGGTTCTAATTAGCCGTCCCTCTGTCTGAAAGCTTTCTGACTCCCATCTAACAAGATTTAAATGTCTTTGGGCTTTTTTTTTAAATGTCTACCATAAACCAAAGGTGGTTAACCTGCTATATAGAGATTAAACACCCAGAGCTCCGTAAGATGAACAGTCTCAAAAAGGTCACCAAGACTGATCTAGACAGAAGTGAATTACAGCACACCTTGGGTTTTTCTGCCAAGTGGTAATTAAGTACCTTGACATTAGGGAAAAAATCATGCATCTCATCCTCTTGTTTGGAGGCAAAGTACCACTATATATATATATATTCCCCTTACTCCTGAAAGGTGCCTCAAAATGAATTCTTGAGGCACCTTGGCCTAACCACACCAGAAAAACAAAAGACGATGTCTGGTATTTTCATGGGAATTTTTTTCTTTGTGTGTTAAAAATCTAAAAACTACATACGCATTTGCCAATAAAGGCTTTTCCTCACCAGTCTCCTTGACAGATTGTCATGGAGAGAATGACAAGACACATCTCCCTGGAAAAAAAAGTCTCTGTTCTGAAGGACAAGCTTTGAATTTCTTAAGTCTCACTGAGCAAAAACAGCATCCTCAAAGCAATCAAGATTTCTAAGAAACTCGACAAGTGGGATGGCTCTCGCTGGGAGCCTAATGCATCTTGCGGTGGAAGAAATCACCTACTGATGGGGCCTTTTAGATCATGCACAAACCAGGCAGACCCACTACTAACAGAAAATGAACTTGGATTTCAAAAGACACAGTAATGAGACCAGCAGGAACTGAGTTCTCAGCTGGCCAATTGAGCTTAAACAACTACATATAAAAGCAAATCGATTAAACAAAATCTAGAACATTACTGCAAGTGTCTGGTAGTATCTCTTCTGTCTGTGGCTAGGGTCCTAAAGAAAATAAATCCAGTGTTTCTTTGGTGTGTGGGCAGTAAAAGAAAGATGACAGCCAAGCGTTCTGTTACATAAAATTTCTGATAATCGAGAAAGCAGCACAATTGAAATCATTTCAATTAAAAAAAAAAGGTAAGCCATGATAACGAAATTCTAACAGCAATCAATATTCTAAATAAACACATTGGCTCTTTGTACAAAATACGTGGGCACAACAACTAGCAGGTCTGTTACTAAAGTTTAAATTGTGAGTTTTCATCAGTAAAGAACGACTTTAAAATATGTGCGAATACAGACGCTTCCCTACTTATTGAGAAGATAAGAGAACTTTCTGTTGTTAGTTTTTAAAACCAGAGTTCTGAGAACTACTATCCGCAGTATTGTGAATAAAACAAAAACCAAGTTTCCAAAATTCTTCTGCTCTTGTGCTAAGTGCCCCAATCTGCCCCTCAATACAGAAAAACGGGCCACTTGTACAAAGTTCATCTTCAATGCTTACCCAAGGATGTGGACGTTGTGAAGGAGGTCACGAGGGTGAAGTTACCTAATTTACAAAATGTCATCATCACGGACAATCTTGGTAAATAAAAATGTTTAATAAATTTTTGTTGAATTCTGCTTTTAAAAAATTAGTTTATTTATTTTGTGTTCCAGGCACTACTTAAATGAACAGGTAAAACTACACATTGTGGGAGAGAAATGTTCACTCTGCCAATCTGTCACTGTCTCTTTGATGCCCGCTAGCGATGCCCCGTGTAAGCCTTGAACCACGATGTCACCGAGGCTGCAGCTGAGGAGATCATCCCCCCAGCACTGCTGCTGGCCGTGGGCTGCGACACCTGGGTGCTATGGCTCTGGAGCACTTCCACTGGCTGGGAAGGAATATCACAGAACCTGGGGCTCGGCAGGTTCTCCCAGTCTGTGCCCAGGTCAGTCTCTTCATCACTTATACGCTCGTCCCCACTTTCATCTGTTTCGCCAGCAGCTGCGGGATCCAAAAATTCCATGGAGTCTTCGAGATCAGCACTGACTTCAAAGGGCCCAGACCTGTGGGAAGAGAGGGATATATTCCCCTTTGGCACACCTCCCGGAAAACGTGCAACAGTACATCTTTTATATGTAATTTTTACTTAAGAGATGTGGAAAATTAGAAATTATTATATAATATAGTTTTTACCCTATTATCTTGTATTTGTTCCTGTTTTTTTAACTGACTTTGTGTTGGTAAATCTAAATATACACATCCCACTCAAGTGACAAACAAAAATCTGA
>JAQQSW010022816.1:0-10389 GCA_028646575.1 Pseudocheirus occidentalis
ACAAAATGGGGTTAATCATCCCATAGAGAAGAGGCAAAGGATAACTATTACAACTTTAATTTCAATTACTCTCATTGAATTTGGTTTAGGGAAGAAATGGCATAAACTCTAAACTGGGCGTCATGCCACACAGGAGAGTAGGGGGCCTTGGGGTTGAGAGGGGGGATGACAGAAGGGAGGGCAGGGTCTGGGGGAGTGATGCTGGAAGCACACATTTCAGTAAAGGGATAGGGACAGAGTAGAGAACAGAACAAGGCAGGATAGGAAGGAGGGACATATGATCAGACTGTCACAATATGTCCACTGTGAAGGTGTCCTGTGTAATTACACACGCACAGCCTGTATTGGATTGCGGTGGGTAATGAGGGAGAAACCGAAAGAATCTAGAATTTAAAGCTCTGCAATACCTGCAACTAGGAATTAAGATATTCAGGGACTGGGGTAGGGAGACCCTCCCTGCCCTGCCAGAAAGTTAGGTGTTTGAGGAGGGCACAAAAGAGAGCAGATCAGGGGAGGGCCTTTATAGTGGGATTGTTGTTTTGGGGTTAGGGGTAGGGGAAAGACAGCGAGAAAATTTGTAACTCAAAAATCTTATGGAAATGAATGATGTAAACAAAAAATTTATATTAAAAAAAGAAAGGTAAAGTTAAGGCAAGTCAAGAAATTATTGGCTTTTCTGCTTTGGGCTCTTCAACAGCTATATGGATAATTAAAATTTCATATAACTACTATAACATGACCCCGTGACAGGCAGTTGATCTGTTTCCCATATTCTTTATCTATACCTTCTTTTTGTCCAGGTGGCCTGTTTGACAAACTTCTGTTTCTGTCTCTATTGATCTTCACGCTTCCTACCACAAGTCTTCCTGAAGGTTCCAGAGTTTCCTGACATGAATGTGTCTTCTTAATATATAGTGCTATATTCCTACCAATCCCACCTCCCTCTTTAACCTAGGGTGCTTCTTTTGAATGAGGTATAACCATCCAAAACCATATTCTAATCATTGCTTTTATTCTACCAAGTCATAATGTTGTCTGTGCAGTCAGATTTCCCTAGGACTTATAGTCCTTATTGCTTGACACCAAACTTTTAGGCATTTGTGCACATACATTTGATACCATGGGTTTTACACTCCCAGATTTCTCAGATTTTTGTTTCCTCTAAATGTCTGGACTCTTATATGTACACTCTTCCTACTTCCAGTAGCATAGTGGAAATACTTAAGTCATTTTTCCCCTCCAACTTTCTTTTTAAGTTTAAAGCTTTTATAATTAAATTTCCAAGACTTTAAGTAAATTCATCTCATCAGTTTTTAAACCCAAATATTGATGTGGTTTAGGGGTACTGACATGGTTTATATGTGATGGGACCCCAAAATATCAGGGTACAATGTGGAGTTGCCTAGAATGAATTCATACACTCAGACTTTCTTCCAGTGAAGTAGCAAAGTTTATCTTGACGCCCAGTAGAAAAAGGCAAGGATTCTTAGGGAACCTGAAAGCTAGTGAGGATGGTGTTAGGGCTTATATGGAAAACGGACAGTGAGACAATGTCAAATATGCTAATTAGGTAATGTGGGGTGGGATTAGGGAGTGGTTAGCATATGCAAGTAGTCCAGGTGTTTTGAAAGAAGGTGCCTATGATCTACGTACAGGAAAATACAGTGAGTCTGCAGAGATAAGTGTTGATATCTGATACTGAGGGAGAAAAGACAGTTTTTTTTTTGTTTAGTTGCCAGAGGCATAGTCCTTGGGCAGGCACCAGAGAAAGAGTCCTCAGGGCAAGTACCCCTATGTCTTGTACTGATAAGGGAATTATAAAGTTGGCCTTCAAGGAGGGAAAGTTTTCTCATGGCAGGGGCAGGAGGGTGCGGGTGGTGCTAGGTTACTCAGACATGGTCTTAGGGTTTTTTGGGGTCCAGGTCCCTTCACCCCATCAATACCATTCCTACTTACCATTTTCTTAACTAGCTCTTTGCTTCCCAGTTGGTAGCAGTCTTTTTTCTAAATGCTTATCATCAATAGTTCAATAAGAAATAACTGTATTTCATGAAATGATGTTTTCTTGCTCTCTTAGGATGCATGATAAAACATTCTACCAACTCCTTTCTTTGCTTCTCTGAGAAACTCTGAGTTATCCTTCCATTGACCTTTAATTTACTTTTATTTTCTAGTTTAATTTGTAGCCAAAAAAAATGAAATTATATAATTCAGTCCCTCAGTCAAAAATTGTGATTTTCATCAGTTTCTCCTATTTTCCACAAGTCTACCACTACCACTGAAGATGCAGAGGGGCTGCTCAGAACTAAGGAATATTGTGTGTTTTTCTTTGAGTCATGTATTGCTATAGCAAATAAGTAATCATCAAGCCCCAAGTCTACTTGTAAAGACCCTCTCTATATTTACCTAGTTTGCTTCCCCTAAAATAAATATGGTTTCTTGCGGATCAAATATAAAATGCTGTTTGGCATTTAAAGCCCTTTATATCCTAGATGCCTCCTCCCTTTCGAAGCTTCTCCTTAATACATACTCTTTGGTCCAGTGACAATGGCCGCTTGGTAGTTTCATGAACAAGATCCTCCATCTGTAGTCTCAAGGCATTTTTGATGACTGACTCCTAAGTTTGGAATGCTCTCCCTCTTCATCTCTGCCTCCTGGGGTTCTCTGATTTCCATTAAGTTCCAACCTAAGTCCCCATCTTCCTACAGGGTACTTTCCCTAGCCCTCCTTAATTCTAGAGCATTCCTTGTGTTAATTATTTCATATTTATTCTGTACGTAGCTCGCATTTTATATATTTGTTTTCATATTGTTTCACCTCATTTGACTTTAAGTTCCTTGAAGGTGGGACTTCCTTTTGCCTCTTTTTGTATTCCCAAAACTAAGCACAGCGCCTGACACATTATAGTGCCTGGCTTAATAAATGTTTATTGATTAAAATTATACTCAGAACCTTTCTAGTGTAGTACTAACTACCTTATTTTGGAGTTCCACTGGCATAGCCTTCATGAACCAAACCTCAGCATAATACTTTGTGGAAGAAGGTTTTCTTGCTTTGTTATTTTTTTTTATTAGCATCCCAACAACTCTGTGAGTAGGTATTACCTCTTTTTTTTGTTTTACAGATAAGCTGAGTCTGACTTGAATATGATTACACAACTAATAAGTATTCAAATTCCTGGTTCT
Organism: Pseudocheirus occidentalis; assembly: GCA_028646575.1. Lineage (NCBI taxonomy): Eukaryota > Metazoa > Chordata > Mammalia > Diprotodontia > Pseudocheiridae > Pseudocheirus > Pseudocheirus occidentalis. The sequence continues at coordinate 3,186 of JAQQSW010022816.1, forward strand.
AAGTTCAGCATTTTATCCACTATGCCACACCATTACCACGTGTAATTGATAGCGTTGTTCATATTAATATCTTTACTGACTCTTTTTGAATATATATAAAGTTGTACTTTGTATTTACAAAGAACTTTATATGTGCTTAATAATAATGTATTTTCTTTCATTTTTCCTTCCTACTACATGTCTCAGTGGACAAAAATCTATCTAAGCTTGTTGTCTCTGAGGGGAAAATTTGCCAAAATTTAAGAGGCAAAAAGTATTGTGTTTTATGATATGAGGTTTTTCAAGTATGCTATATTAGTAGGTATATGATAGTTAAAATGATGTGAAAATAATTATTTTCACTAGCAATAGCTTTTGCACATGATAAAAAAATTGCGATTGAATTAAAGAGTATGACGTTTACAGACATTGAGATGGCATGCACACATACATTCACACATACATATGTATGTGTGTGTATACATAGATATATACACATATATACATATACATTAATATTATACACACGCATACATATATAGTGATTGTCTATGAGAGACTACTCTTTATCATTGGGAAAGGAACTACCTGTATTATCATTTTAATGCCTTGCGGGTGAATTGACAGTTCTTTTCTTGAATGCCAGTCTAATTTTAGACTTCTTTTTCCTGACATAGTAGGCTACTGTAGATAACATTCAGAGTGATTTCCTGTTTTCTCAGTAATTCAGACTATAAAATACAATTCTTGCTTAAGGCGTTTTCCTCAGCCACTTGTTCTTTGCACCATTTGATTAGGGGAGACAATAGAAGATGCAGTTCGAAGAGAAGTAGAAGAGGAAAGTGGAGTCAGAGTTGGCAGTGTTCAGTACGTGTCTTGTCAGCCTTGGCCAATGCCCTCCTCCTTAATGATTGGTTGCTTGGCTGTTGCTATGTCTACAGAAATTAAAGTTGACAAGAATGAAATAGATGATGCTCGCTGGTTCACTAAAGAACAGGTAAAGTTCAGTTTAATTTCCCTCTCCTCTTGATTGTTCTCTGACTGTATCAGTTTTGGAATGAAGTAGGTGGGCTTTTTTTTTTCAGTAAGTTGATTCAGTGTTTGTATTAATTCACATAGTTCACTGATTACATTGTAATTGTAAATTACACATGGTAGCAGAAGTATGTCCAGTATCAATTCATTGTTTGATGTGCTCAGTTAAGATCAGCATCTTTTTGAGGACAATGATTGTCTTATTTGAAAATAAATGCCGTTTCCCTGGTCCTTCCTCAAGTGTATATTTAATAAACTTGAAAATGCAGGGAAAATATTTTTCAGATGAGAATTAAAGTAGAAATGCCATTTTCCTACATAGACTTTGTGTTTTTCTCATGGTTTAACAATTCAAGTTTCCTGTAGAACAATTCAAGTTGCCTTTACCTATTAAAAAAACCCAAGCATTTCAGAATTTCTGGTATATTTAAAACCTAGTTTAAAAAAAGGAACCACATTATAAGGGAACACTCATGAAAACTTTTGAAAGTTTTATTTCTAATAGTGTTAAATAAAATAACAGGAAATGAATTTATTCTGTTTTACCTTTGTACCATAAGCATTTATACAAAAACTTTATTTAAAAAAACAAAACTAATATTTTGAACACTGAATCATTTTCTCTGGCTGTCTGAAACTCATTTTAGATTTCCCTAAATAAATTAATGTGGAGACAGCTTTTGTGATTTAAAATATCTCACCCTGCAAAGAAATGAGCTATATTTTCCCAAAAATTCATAGAAGGGGTTCTACTTCATTAATTGCTATTCAAGTTTGAAGTAAAATATAGAATCACAGAACTTCAGAGTAGAAAGGATCCTGAGAAGTCATTTAATCTTGCCTTCCACCCAGCCATGAATCCTTTTCATGTTATCCTCAACAAGTATTTGCTCCTAGAATTATAGAATTACAAATATCAGATACCCTTTATAAGCCACTACAAAATTTCTCTCCCCCTTCTTTATTCAGTTCTTTATCATTACTGCTTACTCTTGTGAATAAACTTTTAATTATAGTGAGTGACAAGTTTCTTGCTTTCTGAGTGTGATTGTCTTTAGTTGTCAGTGTCCCTTCAAAATACAGCACTAAAAATTGAATACAGTACTCCAAATGTGAGCTGATGATTTTCCCTTGTTTTGGATCTTAGAATTCAGTTACTGAATGCAGCCCAAGATTGAGGAAGAATTTTGGGCAGCATTCTTCTCATTCATTTTAAGTGGGCAACTCATTAAAAACCCCAGGTCTCCTTCAGAGGAAGCAGTGTATGACTTTAGCTATTCAGTCCTATACTTATACAGTTAATTTTTTGAACATGTGTCCCCTTCATTTATGTTTATTTTTACTAAATTTAATTTTAACAAATTCTGTCTTTTATTCTAATTTTTATTATATCCATCCTGATCCCTTCATTTTATATTTTATTTGTCCTTCCTTGATTTATTTCTGCCACAAATTTCAAAAGTGTTCCCATTTTGTATTTGGAGTCAGAAGACCTGAATTCAAATCACATTTCTGTTATTTATCCCTTCTCCTTTATATACTTCAGTTTACTCACCTGCAAAATAAAGGAATTATACTAAATGACTTCCCAGATCCTTTCCAGTTTTAAATTTATTTATCCTATGACCTCTAGTAAGGTGGAGCTCGCTACTTCATAAAGTAATCCACTCCATTCTCAGAAAATCCTAAATAGCAGAGGCCATCTACTCCAATTTATATATGACCATGAGTTCCTTTGGCCAAAAAAAAAAAAAAATAGGAAATTCTTTCTTCTATTGAGCCAGAATTACTACCCTCAAACTTCTGCACATTCATCCCAGTTCTTCTCTCTGGAGCCACTTCAAGTAAGTCTAATCCCTCCTGTATGTAAAATCATCAAATTCCCTATCTATATCCCATTTTTTGGCTGAAAATCTCTAGTTCTTTTTTTCCAGCTGACCCTAAAGTGACATGGTTTTGAATCTTCCTTTAGAAAATATTGTCTATCTAATGTGAAAATATATTTAATATTAATGTATAAGTAGAGCCTATATCAGATTTCTTGATGTCCTGTGAAGGTGAGAAGAGAGGAAAGGGGAGAAAATTTTAAACTCAAAATCTTATGGAAGTGAATGTTGAAAACCAAAAACTAATTAATTAATTAATTGATCGATTAATTAATTATATTTTATGTATATGTTTATGTATGTATTTATTTACATATTTATTTAAATATTGTCTAGATATCTTAGCATTTTTGCTTTTCCAGAGATTCATTTTATAATGGATGCCTACTTCTAGGCTTGGGAAAAACTGAGTCATGGAGCAGTTAAATATTGCTGTCAATTACTTCTTTTGATATAGTCCTCATATTTCATCCAAAGATGATGAAATATTAAAAGTTCTTTGTGATACAGCAAAAATGAGAGGTATTATTTAAGTCTAATCTTGTTGAAATTCATACACAATTTATTTTTGTATATTTGTTTCAGGTTATGGATGTTCTCAACAAAGGAAACCAACAGTCGTTCTTTGTGCCGCCAAGCAGAGCTATTGCATACCAGCTAATCAAACACTGGATTGGAATGAATCCTAACCTTTAAATTCAAGAACCTGGCTTTTCAGCACATTATTTTTCTCCTGATTACTGATTAGTCTTAAGTAAATTAGAAGTATTTGGTGGTCTTCTAAAACATAAAAACAGATGATTCATTGTAGCTTTGGGGAATTTTATCTGAGTGTTAGCTATCTTAGTAGCAGAAAACAGTAATTTCTATGTAAGTCATACAGTTGCCTCTCTAGTGAAAGATGTTTTCCTTGTAGTAAAGAAACATGACTTTTAGGTCATGAGAATAAAGATAAAGGATTCAAAAATTAAATTCTAATCTTGGCTATTCTAACATTTCTTTTTAGTCTTAGACATATCATTTAAAAGGCACTTTGCTTTTTCATCTGAGAAGTGAGAATATAGTGGAATTGGTTTTCAGTGGGAAATAGTTTATTTTATATTTTCATGTTTTTTTTACCTTAAAATGCCTTGTCATCAGATTTTTACCTAATTATTCATCAGATTGCACACACAAATTCATTTTAATAGCAAAAATTATTAATATTCTACTAGTTTAATCTAAGCTAGTCTAGACTAACAATTTTTATACTACACTAACACTAACCAGTGTTGCTAATGATCCCAGAGGGTCATGTTATCTTTCAGGAAGTCATTCAGAAGCATAATTCAGACCTTGAAATGAATCTAAGGGATGTAGGTGTCCCTGGAGGAAAATGCTTTATATAAAATTTAAAATGAAAACTGTTTCAAAAAGGATATAAAATGAGTTCTTGATAAATTGGTCTATATAACAAAAAGGTGCATAGGTAATTGTGTGTATTATAAGATGTTTCAATTAGTTGAAAAAAGTAACAAAGTAAATTTATTAAAATATACATTTCCGCTGTATTTCAAAGCATTCTACAGATGTATTCATACACAAGTATATTTTAGTATCTATTTGGGAGACTTCATAGAATTTAGAGTTGTGAGGGACATAGTGATAATCTCATTGAACGTCTTCATTTTACAGATGAAGAAACTTAAGACCTAAAGAAGGAAAGTGACATGCTCAACGTCACATAGATAACTAGTGACAATCTAGGATCTGATCTCAAGTTCTTGGATGTATTCCAAAATACCCTGCTGCCTTCTGATGCTGCAATAATGTAATAGTGTACATTTTTACACTTTTTCATTGAAGATTTTTTGCCTCAAGTACAGCATTAAATACATTTTGAAATTGTTTTATAAATCTATTTAGAAATATGCAGATTTAAATCACAGGATGTGACTTCCCTTTCAAGATCTAGAAAAGACTTTTAAAAATATCTAATTCCAAACCAAGAGAGATTTAAGTGACTTACCTTGATGGTGAAGCTGGGACTAAAACTGTTGAAATTTCTAGAGTACCTTGATGGTATTTTGTGGTTGGTACCGTTAGGAACTATTATTGAGAAGATATACAGAATAAATTAACACCTAAAGAAGAGATGTCCAAAAAATTAAAATGGAATTCCCTTCTCTCCACAATCAAAATACAATTTTCTAAATTTTACATATTTATGGCACACAATCTAAGAGCTTTTTTAAAAAAATTATTAGAATTGTCTTAGTGATATAAAATTTTAACAAATTTAAAATTGAATTAAAACTTACACAGTACATTCCAATGTCTATTAAAAATAAGTATATAGGAAACAGTTTGCCTTTATTATGAATTGTAGTAAGTAGAATTAAATTTTCCTTCCAAATAGTAAGATATGAAAATAGTATTTAAGTGATTTTTTTTAATATTTGCAGATTTCTAAAGGTATATGCTGGAAATTATCATTTCCTTAAAGTTTACTTAAGAATGTTGAACAGCATAAGTTAATTATTTTAAAGATACAATTATAAAATTACAAATCTGGGAATATTTTCTCAGGGAAAATAAGTATCTGAGTAATTTTTATAATTATTCTTGAGTTGTCCACCTCTGAGAGGTGAAAATCCAAATATAAATAATGTAGCCAATTCAAAAAGGAGGAGGCTGTGTAAGTACTATATATGTATTATGTTTTAAATGTATGTATTAATATATTAAAATACTCATGCATATCCCTTTTGTGTAGTTTTTTCCCCTGATCTGCTAACAGATTGCAAAACTGAAAATAAATTTTAAAATGAAATGTTATCCATTTGTTCAACACATTTATTGAGTACCTACTACATAGTGGGCATTGTGCATTGGAAAATACAGTTCATTATTCTTCATATGACTTTGGGAATTTGTGTTTAAAATAGTAGCCTTAAAAATGATTTTTTTGGTATAATGAATATCAGGATTTTAATTTTTTTCTAAATCTTGTATGTTATGATGACAACTCAATTGTTTCTGAACCTTATGGAGAAAACATACATCATAGTATATATTTTTGAATCTTGTCCAGCTTTTGCATTTTGAAAGGTGCATTTTATTGGTATATCTGGCAAGATGGGAGAAGTAAGGGTGTGTGAATGCATGATAGTTCTTTCTCATCTGAAAATAGTAAAAACAATTACCAAATTAGGTAAAACAATATTAGTGGGAAAAAAAAGGTATTGCATGAGGAAGAAACCTTTCTGAAAATCTGTTAGAGATACTGTAAAAAATGAATAAGCAAAAAAGAAACCATAATATGAGGATGATTAACTAATCTGGGGCATGTACCAAGGGAGAACTCTTGAGAAGAAAGGAATACTACCAGAACCCCAGAAATGATCAATGGAATAACCCTAAGAGTCACCAAAGTACTATATAATGAGAAATTCATTGAGGGAAAAATACTAGATTGTAAAAAAAAAATTGATGGTTTAGAACAGTAGTTGTCAAAATGTGGTCTAAGGGTCCTTTTCAGTTAAGACCTTTTCATGAGGTAAAAACTTCTCATACTATTACTATTTTAGTTTCCAGTATAGTAAATATTAGTAGATAGCAAAAGCTCTTCAGAGGTCAAAGTCTTCAGTTTTTAAGAGTATAAAGGTGAGCGGAGCCAAGATGGTGGCATAGAAGCAGCAAGGTCCCGCAGCTCCCACACCGCCACCCTAAACACCCATAAAATATGAGCCCAGACAAAATCTAGGAAAGTCAAGCACTCTCAGACTCACAAAAATACAGAGAACACAGCTCTCGCTGAAGGCAGCTCGGCAGCAGGGACTCAGCACGGCCACAGGGAGCGAAGGCAGGAACAGCCAGAAGCCTAGACCTCGGCCAGGCCTGGGGCAGTGGGAAGGAGCTGAGCCGAGCCCCGTAGCCAGCCTGCAGAGGTTCTACAGCCTCCAGCACCTCCACATCTGCCAAGGCTGAGGAGCAGGACTGGAGAGAGGGAGCTCGCACCTCAGCAGAGACCACAGAGTCCAAAACCGAATGTGGCCAGGCAAGACCTCAGGGTGGCCATGAGGAGCAGCAGAGCCTCCCAAACAGCAGCTTGAGTCGACTTCAAAGAAAATCTAAAGCACCGGCCTAAGGGGATCTTTAAATCTTCAGATACAGTTAGTGAAAGTGAAAATTTGAAAATTAATTTGAGGGGGTAAAGCAGTTCGGCTATTCTATCCCCAGGGCAAAGAAGCAGTGGGGGAAGGGAACTGCTGGATCCGCTGGTGGCCCCCACCAGGCTGCTTCAGAACTCCCCTGGCCTGCGG
>JAQQSW010022817.1:0-10388 GCA_028646575.1 Pseudocheirus occidentalis
TGGGCCTCCTTTGCCATCTGCATTAATTTGCTCTTTAAGGTATTGTTTTCTTCAGTCAGGTTGCTGACTCTCTTTTCATGGTTTTCTTGCATCATTCTCATTTCTCTTCCCAATTTTTCCTCCACTTCTCTTATTTGGTTTTCAAAGTCCTTTTTCAGTTGATGTATAGCTTCTAGGCATTCTTCAAGTGTCTTGGAAGCTATTGGTGTGGGATTTCTGACTGGGTTGTCTTCCTCCCATTCCATGGTTTGATCCTTTTTGTCCACAAAAATGATTCTAGAGTTTTATTGCTGTTCTTAATTTGCTTCCTTTTCTTCATGTTGGCCAGTCAGTTAATTGGTTGTTTTTTTTTTAACTCTGTGAAACTCTGCTTCCAGGGGGGAAAGCTCTGTTCCAAATCTCTGGGTTTTTCCCAGCTGCCAGAGCTATTAGGGGGGTGTTGCAAGTTCCCCCAGCTTTGGCTTGCTGAAAGTGCACCCCAGGACCACCACCCAAGACCATGATCTGGATCCAGGCTGCTCAACGGAAGAGCACTTGGCCCTGATCAACAGATTCAGCCCCCCTGCGCTGTCTGTAGGCCAGGGGCTCTGAAGCAGCCTGGTGGTGGCTGCCACAGGTTCCAGCAGTTCCCCTCCCCCACTGCTTCCTTGCCCTGGGGACAGATTGGCCAAACTGCTTTTCCTCCCCCAAATTAATTTTCAAAGTTTCACTTTCAGTTTCACTGACCTTCTAATCCTGGTTTGAAGGATGTGAAGATTCCCTTAGGCAGTTGCTTTAGATCTTCTTTGAAGGAGACTCAAGCTGGGGCTTGTGAGGCTGGGCTCCACCTGATCTCCCTGTTGCCTGGCCTGGCTGGCGCTATGGTTTTCAGCTGGGCAGGTCTCTGCTCTGGTGTTAGCTGCCGTTCTCCTGTCCCATTCTTCACACCTTGGCATATGTGGAGGTGCTGGAGGCTGTAGATCCTCTCCTCTGCAGACTGGCTGCAACACAGCTCAGCCTGGCTCAGCTCAGCTTGGCTCCTTCCCACCGCCCTGGGCCTGGCCACAGTCTCGGCTTCAGGCTGGGCCAGCCTCTGCTCCTGGCCACCACAATGAGCCCCTGCTGCTGAGCTGCCTTCAGCAAGATATGTGTTTTCTGCATTTTTGTAAGTCTGAGAGTCCTAGACTTTGTCTGGGCTCATGTTTTATGGGTGTTTAGGGTGGTGGTGTGGGAGCTGCAGGAACTTGCTGCTTCTACGCTGCTATCTTGGCTCGATTGTTTATTTATTAAGTTCACAAATTACACAAAGTTAGGAGGCATAATATGTTAGATTACAGAATTAGAGAATCAGAATTTGAGAGTGAGAAGGTGCCTCAGTTTCTATTAAGGCCAACTTATACATGAAGGAAGTAGTAGCATAATATTCCTGACAAGTGGTCATCTAAACCAGCATTTCTTAAACTGTGGGTCATGACCCCATATGGGGTTGCAAAAAATTTGGCAACAGTAAAAGCTTTCTGAACAATGACCAAAAGTTAATTAAAAATCAAATACATAATGAATCTGATGCATTTCTGGAAGTTTTTGCTGTGTTACATCACACAACTTCACTACATCCTTGGTTCTCAAGACAAATCTTTCACACTGGCACAGCACATGATCTCAGGCCTCATAACCCCAATGAATGCAACTGACATAACAAAAGGGATTTTGAGTGTGAAAAGCTTTAAGAAGCCCTGATCTAAACTACTTGAATACTTTCACTGAGGGGAAACCTATCCCTTCTTGAGGAAGGACATTCCAATTTTGGATACTTCAAATTATTATCAAATTTTAAACAACAGTCTAATTAGCTTCTTTGCAGTTTCCATCCATTGCTATCTTTCAGGAGAAATACAATATGCCTAGCCATTCCTCCACATGACACTTATTTGGATATGCAAGCATGGGTATTATGGCTCTCCTGGGTCTGGTTTTCTCCTGGTTAAACATCTCTAGTTTCTTCAATTGATCTTGTATGCCATGGATTCAGTGACCATTGCCACTTTGATTGCTGTTTTCTAGATATTATCCATTTTGTCAATGTTCTTCTTAAACCGTAACCCTCATCACTGAACACAGTGCTTGACACGAGGTCTGGAGAGTGAGATCATCACTTTACTAATCCTAGATGAAAGTACCTCTTAATATGACCCTAGGTCACTTTAGGTTTTTTGGGTGCCACAATACTTTAGTGATTCTTATAGAGGTTAGTAAATGAATATCCTATACAGTTTTCAGTGCATTCTTCTCCTTCCCTCATCTTTTTGCAAGTTACTTGGCAAATATATAATCACCAGACTTTTCAAGGTATATTACATCTCTGCTGTCAGGATTTAGTGAATTCTCAACAGTCTAGAATGCTAGACTGATTCTGAGAAGGTGAGATTTAATTGGGGATAAATATAAAGTCATATTTATGTTCAGAAATAAATTTCACAAGTACATGATTGGGATGTGTGGCTAGATAGCAGTTCTGCTTTTTTGGGGGGAAGAGGTCTGGGGGTTTTATAGAATTACAGACTCAATATGAGTCATATTTTTGTGGGTTATGAAATCCAGGAAAGCTATTGAAATCTTTAGCTGCAGTTAAATAAGCATCAAGAAAAAATTATTGTACTGCTATATTTTACCTGGCTAGACTACTTCTAGAGTAATGCATTACCTTATTAATACCACGTTTTAAGAAGGACATTGATAAGCTGGAGAGGACAGAGAAGGGGGGAAACATAGCCTAGAATGGAAAAAAGAAGATGAAAGTCAATAAAAGGTAGATAAAGATAAAGAAAGAAAGATAAATTCAAAGTCTTAGATTTAGGCTCTTCAAGTAACCTTCATTATTACAAATTGAAAGTATTATGGCTATATAATATTTATTATGAAAAAATTTTTTTTCAATTATTGGTAAGACTATGTAGTTTCTAAAATTCAGTGATCCAGTTATAGTCCCAATAATTTAAATGTATCTAAGTCTGCATAGTTGGACCACTTGTGCAAAAAAAAAAATTCCTTATAAAAGCTGTACAAAATGAAGGTCCAGGAGAAAAGCAGAGAGGTGGAGTCTGACTAAAATAGATTTAAATTTTCAGATATTTTCTTATTCTGGGGAAAAAGAAAACTAAATGTTTTGTTAATTTTTTTTCTGTCACAAGGGATGGTTTAGTGGTAAAGTGAGAAATAACTGTGATGAAAATACAAAAGGCAGCAATAAAATTTTTTAAAATACCCTCTCATATTAGGGAACTAGTTGATGTTAAATGTCTATTTCTAAATCTTTTTGCTTCATAAGGCAAATTTACAGTTTCATAGACTTTTTCAGATGACAAACTTTTGAATTTATGAAATATATCTTTACCCAGATATATAAAACTTTCCCAAAAGTTTTGATCATGAAGTTATGCTTTTCCATGACTTTTTGAATATGGTTGTAAGTTTCTCATCATAGACTTCATAGCTAGTTATCTACAGCAAAAAACCAAATTATTTATTTGAACAAGTTATAATGAATGCAATGTCCTGATTTTCCTTTCATCTTTTGGAAATTAATAAATCACTCATATATATTTCTACAGGTTATTCTCCCAATCCCCTCTAAAAAAATTCTTTCATCTAAATATCCAAAATGCTTCTGCTTTTCATCACTTCATACTTATCTTTTAAATTAATATATGTACGTGTGTGTGTGTATACACACACAATATACACACTATATATGTGTGTGTATGTATGTGTGTATATGTGTATATATGTATATGTGTATGTATGTATATGTATGTGGCACTGATGGTTCTACACTGTATGAGGATAACTCTTTTCTTCTTTGTTACTCTTGTGACTATGGCATCTAATTGCAAAATTGTAGGCTAGAACAATGGTTACAGACTGTGGTTTTAGAATACATTTTTTTAATGGGAGAGAGTTAATATGTCAAGCTAAATGTCTCAGATGAAGATCAGAAGACTCCATTGCTCTAATTAGCACTGTGCTCCAGTTAACTGTGACAACTAACCTTGATAATTCATTTCTTCTTTCATCTCAAGGAATTAATTTTTCCTTGCTAATCTTGTCTAGAACCTTTCCATACTGTGGTAAAATACCTTAGTACTTTTCATTTTGATACTTTTACTCACAATAGAAGAGTGAAAATCAGTTCTATGCAGTTTTTTATAGGGTCAGCTGTTTTCCCAGAATGTAACACCTAGACCTTAATTTAGCATTCCCCCTGGGCAATAGGCTATCCCTCCTAGCCCCTAGGAGAAATGTTCCCAGATGGAGCTGCTTGAAGAATTTTAATGGATCAAGTGAGTTATAATGTTAATATTAAGAAAAATATATCAACTGCTTATAGAAGTAGTGTTCTTTTAAGCTTTTGCCTATATGTAGGAAAATGGCTATTTCAATCAGTCTTTAATGCATGGAACATAGTAGGCTTATTTTGGAGGTTTGTTCTTGTCCTTTTGATTACTAAAACATCAATCATTTCCCACATGCTCTGTGCTATTCCTTGAGAAGTGGCTAGCCCAAGGGGTTAGAAGGATTCTTCAGCCAGGATGGAAAGGGGATACTGAAATTCAATTTTGAAAAGGGAAAGCCAGGAAACATCCATATCTCTGAAGTCAGTAAAACTACTCAGTAATGAATTTTGTGAAGTTGTGGAATATCCATCCATCTATCTATCTATCTATCTATCTATCTATCTATCTATCTATCTATCTATCTATAGATAGTGCAGCGAATACTTTTGCTTTGGTAGTGATATGGAGAAAATGAGCTAATAGGTCTTTTTCACCTTGACTTCCATCATTCTTCATCATGACTGTAAAGGTTTTACATCTCTGAGTCACAGTTGAATTCTTATTTTACTTTCAGCCAATGAATTTTCCCCTTTGCTTCCCCTCTTCCCCATGTTCAAGGTTCATTCAGTCTCTTTCTTCTGTGTCCTTCAATATTTGATCTGGGTGCATTGGGTGGAAGGTGACAGTCCTGTTGTACACAGGACTAGTTAGACCACATTTGGAGAATAATATTCAGTTCTGAATGCCGCCCTTTGGAAAAGTTATTGGGGAAGAGATTACGGATAAAGAAAGGAGAAGGAATACAAGTGAGAAGTTTATTATTTACACAAATACAAGCATGTGGCTCCTGAGACTTTCTGTCCCACAGGCAAGAACTTGTGGCAATGAAATGGGCGTACATAGTGGGATGTCTACCCCAGCTGAAAGCACAGATCTCTGAGATTTGGCCATTATAAATCTTTTTTTTTCTGGGCAGATGCACAAGGATAAAGGGGAAGGGAGAGATCTTAAAGGCCCTCAATCAGTGGGTTGCCTGATCTTTGACCACACCATTATTGATCATAAGAGCATTGTGATTAGGAAAGTTTGCTAAAAATGTGATCACAATTAGAAGCTATAAGGACAAATAGCAGAGAAGCAGATATTTACTTGAAGCTTTCCAAAGATAAAACAGACTCAGTTGATAATCTGTTTCTCCTTTTGAAAAACCTATACATCACATATAGAAGGGATTCAGATATTGGTTGGACTAGGTCCTATCTATGTTATTTTCCAGCTCTGAGTTTCTATTGTAGAGGGTGATAATGGCAACCACAGAAGTAGTTTACATCTTGTTTCAGCTATTGAATTAACACATTGTTTTAGTTCAAGTTTCTTTTGAACCTTGTATCAAGTCTGTTAAGAAACAGAAAATGTGAACCCCCTCAACTTCTGAATCGTAGATCTCATGGACTCCTGGAAGGGGAGGAGCTAATGATCATGTATAAAGTGAGGACCAGGCTATAGAGAGCAGAAATGAGAAGACTTTTGTGGTGACAGGGTCAATAAGGAAAAAACTTGTGGTATCCAGGCACTGTCTTTGTCTGCTCTGTCTGTGTTGATATTTGTTTGTGCTACTTTGTACAGAAGCCCTGGTACCATACTGGAAGCCCTGAAAGAAGATTTTCTGGTGTCTGTTTAAAGAAATCCTGGAGGAGGGTTTTGGAGGTCCTGGGACTTTACTGATGATTTGTGCTGACCTCTTGGAACTTGTTCATGGGTCTGTGTTGATTTCTATGTTGATGATTTGTGTTGAGTTCTCAGACCTTGTTGGTGGGTCTGAGTTGACTTCACAGGCAGATAGTGAATTGATGACAGTGCCAGCAATATGTATGAATATTATCATGGCTCTGCTAAGCTTTGTCTTCCCAGAAACAGGACTGTGAAGGACTTGAGGCAGGCTGGACGCTGTAAGCTTCAATGTGGAATGGGAACTGAACAAATAATTGGACAAGCAGCTGGGCAAGGAACTGGGAGCTACCTGCCTTTGAACCCAGGTGACAGTTGGAGCTGGGACCATGGAAGAAGAACTGTGGAAACTGAGAGCTAGCCTCAAGTCAAGCTGAAAGAAGACTTTACTTGGACACTGTGTACTGAATGAGAAGATAATGATTTACTGTCACCTAGGGGTGGAGAACTTTGACTTTTGTACTGTGTCCCTTAAGGAGGTAAGTTTCCTTAAGTATGATTGAGTTACTAATTGATTGTACTCTGTCAAAAACTATGTGACCACTTTGTTGAAAACTATATGGGCATTTTAGTGATAAGTTATTGAGTCGTGACATGGTAAATGCTGTATTTTGATTTTCTGTGAATGTTTTGCTTTGATTTGTTGTTGAATGGAGAGTTCACCATACTACGTAATCAGAACCTTGAAAGTTGTTCACAGGAGCAGTCCTCTGTAAAGCTGCTTGTGTGGGGCTTTACAATGATATAGTTAGTCTTTCACTAACTGGCTTCTTAAATTCACTTTCTGCCCCCTGCCATGTAGCCTTGAGGTAGCTAACAGAGATAGTGAGATATTGATATATAAACACGAGGGGGCAGCTAGGTGGCATAGTGAATAGAGCACCAGCCCTGGAGTCAGGAGGATCTGAGTTCAAACCTGGCCTCAGACACTTAACACAAAAACTAGCCATGTGACCTTGGGCAAGTCACTTAACCCCAACTGCCCTCCAAAAAAAGCAAAAAAAAAATCAAAAAAGAAAAAGATATATAAACATGAGAATGAACTGACTAAAAACTTTGTCAATGTTCAGTTTTTCTTTTATGAAGTATAAACTTGTTCCTTGATTGAAGTGAAAGCATTACTTGGTTATTGTCTGGCTGAAAACAGTCTTCATCCTTGGTGTGCTAAGCACCCCTTCCAATCTCATCTACATTCACTCCTATCTACTGGTTCTTTCCCCACTGCTTATAAATATGATACAGACTCTTTTTGCTGTGGCTATCACAGTCTGGACCTAGCTACCAGCTGAGTGAAATAAAAGGAGAGAGAGAGAGAGAGAGAGAGAGAGAGAGAGAGAGAGAGAGAGAGAGAAAGAGAGAGAGCTTCTAGCTGAATAAGAAAGTGGAAAAGAGATGGAGATGTATTCCATAGTCTGTTTATTGCAGAACCATTTCATACAGAGCCAAACATACATGGAAGATACAAGGTTTATATAACCTTAGCAGAATGCAAGGAACCACCCTTGGTCTCGATCTTTCTCTACCCCAGCTCAAAGCCAATCACTCATTAAGCTCTTTATCCTAGGACCATGTTCAGAGGCACAAACAGGGTGTTACAATCAAGACTTGCAAATTAACTCAGTACTTTCTTTAGATATTCATGAAACCAATAAGAGCATCTACCCAATAAGATTATACTCTCCTTGCATATCTGCCTAATGATCTTTGTAGAACTGGGGAGCTAATGTGGCCAAGGCTCCTGAAAGTCTTGGCTTACAACATCTTTTATTTTAAATAAATACATAAATAAAAATCACTTTGTCCTCACATCTCTTCAAGCAATTGCTACGTATCTTTCTTCCTCTTTATGACCAACCTCCTAGAGAGAGCAACCTACATTTACTGTCTTTACTTCTTTTTATTGATTTGTTTGTTTTCTTTTAGTTTACAAGATTCAGTTCCACAATCCCTTGAGTTTCAAATTTTCTCCCCTTTCTCCCTCCCCTCCCCATAGCAGCATGCAATCAATTATAGGATCTGCAAATACTTTCACATTGGACATTAGTCTGGTTGTATAGAAGAGTTGTAATCAATGGAATGAACAATGGGAATGAGGAAACAAAATGAAACATGGAAAAGAAAGAGAGCATGTAGTCTGCTTCAGTCTGCATTTAAACTCTCTTCTTTTTAGATCTTCCTCTGAATGTAAACAACTCCTTCCATTCTGAGTCTTTTAGAGCTGTCTTATAACCTTGCATTGCTGAGAAGAGACCAGTTTATCAAAGTTGGTAATCATACATACGTTGTGTCTGTCATTGTGTACAAATTTCTCCTGGTTCTGCTTTTCTCATTTAGCATCTGTTTGTATAAGCCTCTCCAGGTGAATATGAATACTGTCTCTTCCCCATTTCTTATAGCACAATAGTATGCCATTACATTCATGTAACACAACTTGTGCAGCCATTCCCCAATTGATTGGCATCCCCTTAATTTCCAGTTTTTTGCCACTACAAAGAAAGCTGCAATAAATATTCTTGTACATATGGGTCTTCCTTCCACTTCTATGATCTCTTTGGCATACATTCCTAGAAGTGGTATTACTAGATCAAAGGGTATGCAGTTATTTATATCCTTTTGAGAATAGTTCCAGATTGCTCTTCAGAATGCTTGAATCAGTTCACAACTCTACCAACAATGCATTAGTTTTTCAATTTTTCAACATCTCCTCCAGCATTTGTCATTTTCCTGTTTTGTCATATTAGCCAATCTGACTGGTGAGATGTGATACCACAGAGTTGTTTTGATTTGCATTTCTCAAATCAATAGTGATGTACAGCATTTTTTCATATGCATAAAGATATCTTTAATTTCTACCTCTGAAAATTGCCTATTCATATCTTTTGACTATTTATCCATTGGGGAATATTTTTACCTCTTTATCATCATTTTCTAACACCTTGAAATTTGACTTCCAACTTCAACATTCTTCTGAAATCTTTTGCAAAGATTTTAATCCCTCATCTGCTATATCCATTGATCTCTTTGACTTTTGCTTTGATACTACAGACTACCCCCATTATCTTAGACTGTCTCTCCTTTGGCATCTATGACAATACTCTCTCCTGGTTCTTCTCCCATCATTCTGACCACTAATTGTCTATCAATCTATCTATCTATCTATCTATCTATCTATCTATCTATCTATCTATCTATCTATCTATCTAGTTTCTTCACCTTCTATCTTCCAATTATTAAGCATTGGTGTGCCCTAAATATAACCATGTCCTCTCTCCTGGACCACTTATTTTTTTCTTTACTCTCTCCCTTATTGACCTTATCTGCTCCAATGAGTGTTATTATTACCTCTATGCTGAACTATTTTATCCCCATTCTGCATTTCTTTCCTTTGTTGTTCTTTCCTTTGTTTTTCTTTCTAGATTCCATTCCTACCATTCCATTCCATTCCATTCCATTCCATTCCATTCCATCTCTAAACTTCCTGTTGTAATCTCCATTCAGATGCTCTGCTATTACATAAAATTCAAGATATCAAAAACAAAATTCATTTTTTCCCACCTAAAGCTACCTTTTCTCTTTACTTCCATAGTCCCATTGAGTGTATCACCACCCCTTCATTCACTATAATTAAAAAATTTTGAGTCATTTTGTATCTTCCCTCTCTATCACCTCCACATGTCTCAGATATTTCTGGGTCCTTTTGATTCTACTCCTAAAATGTATCTTCTTTCCATCTCCTCCTTCTCAAGTATAGTAGTATTATGCTAGTTAAATGTTTTTATCATTTTAATTGAATTGTCATAATACCTTCCTTTTTTCAAAAAATGTTTTTTTTCAGGATAGAAAATCCTGCCTTTTCACTCTCCTAACATCTTTCTCTTTTGGCTTTTCTCTACATATCTGCCAAAATAATCTCAGAATGTCTAAAGGTCTGACTACATCATTTCCCTCTCCTCATCACCTCCTCTACATTAAAAAATTCTTACCCTGACTTTTACGACTTGCCACACTCTATTCAACCCATCTTTACATTCATAGTACATATTATTTACCTTTATTCATCCTTTGTTCCAGTCCAACTCAACTATTAGTTTTTTCTGCATACTTAAAAGTCTAACTCCTACCTTCTTCAAGTCTCCCATATAGTCAGGATGATTCAAGATAAGACTTGAATCTAAGTGTAAAGTAATTTACAGCAGCTCTTTTTTTTTCTTTTTGGAGGGCAGTTGGGGTTAAGTGACTTGCCCAAGGTCACACGGCTAGTTTTTTGTGTTAAGTGTCTGAGGTCGT
Source organism: Pseudocheirus occidentalis (assembly GCA_028646575.1). Lineage (NCBI taxonomy): Eukaryota > Metazoa > Chordata > Mammalia > Diprotodontia > Pseudocheiridae > Pseudocheirus > Pseudocheirus occidentalis. Next base: position 10,329 of record JAQQSW010022817.1, read on the forward strand.
ATTTGAACTCAGGTACTCCTGACTCCAGGGCTGGTGCTCTATGCACTGCGCCACCTAGCC
>JAQQSW010022818.1:0-10388 GCA_028646575.1 Pseudocheirus occidentalis
TTTGTGACCATTATAATGACTTTGGCTTTCTGGTTTTGGGACTTGTCCTTCTGGTTTTGGGACTCAGTGTTATGGTTTCTGAATAAAGACCTTGGTTCTGCCTTCCATGTGGAGAGTTTGCTATATTTTGTGATCCAAAACTACACCAACATATTCATAACCATCATGGGTGTTGTGAATATCTCATTATTGATACAATTCATTGTGCCACCCCAAGCCCCTCTTAATCCAGCCTAAAATCACATTAGTTTGGTAGGTTACCCTCTCACTCCTGAGAGAAAATGAACCTGCAAACCACCAAAACCCTAGATTTTTGTGAAAAGAATGGCTATCTGGCCTAAAGACTTCAGATATCAGGGCTCTGCTCCATCTTGTCCTTATGAAGCTAATTTCTGGAATGCAAGTAGGAGGTTTTATCCATATTAAATGCATGAGTAGAATTAAACTCTATATTCTGGTTACTTTTTAAAATGTCTTTGTTACTCTGTTGTTGACAAACATCATCAAATGTATACAGATAGGACAGAAAAAGAGAATTATGCTTGAAACCTCAAACATCTGTTACATAATTTTCTTTCTAAAGAATATAATAAACTCAACGTGTTCTTTTCAAAGCTGTCCTGCTTACATCTCTACTTCTCTTCAATGCATCTTTTAAAAATGCTACAGTCACTTTCTTTTCTTTCTTCATTTATCTCTATCCCTTTTGTTTGCATATTAGGCTAGATTAAGAGAGGCTTAGTGTACAGGCCCCTGCTTGGGTCAGGCCACTTCTGGGCTATTGTGTTCAGTTCTAACCAAGAGAATTTCAACAAACATTGATAAGTTGGGGAGGGTCCAAAGGTGGGCAAACAGTATGACTTATCTCTCTCTTTCTTCCAAATCCTCTCCTCCCAAAAAACCCCTCCCTTGTAACAGATAAGGCTAGTTAAGCAAAACAAACCTACACATTTGCCATACCCCAAAATACCCATTCTAGCCCCCCACCTCTCTATCTGGTTGCTGTTCAGTCCTTTTCAGGCATGTCTGACTCTCTGTGACCCCATTTGGGGTTTTCTTGGCAGACATACTGGAGTGGTTTGCCACTTACTTCCCCAGTTCATTTTACAGATGAGGAAACTGAGGTAAACAGTGTGAAGTGACTTGTCCAGGGTCACACAGCTAGTGTCTGAGGCCAGATTTAAACTCAGGAAGATGAGTCTTGTCAAGCTCAGTATTCTATCCGTTGCTTCACCTAGATGCCCTTTTATATATCCCTATTATATTTTATCTTAGATTTAATCTGATGTGCCAGCCTCTCGAATCAGGTATCCAACATGTTAACTAACCCTCCCACCTTTGTGTCACCTACAAATTTGAGAAGTAAACCATTACCGTCTATGCTAGTAACAAAATCCCTGACAAAATGTTCAACATCCCAGGGTGAAGCATAGATTCTCAGGGCACTCCAGGAGTAGAGACCTCCTTCCAACGTGACAGCAAACCGTCAATGACTCTTTCCAGCTGATCTACCTATCTGAGCTCCCATCTTGCCTCCATTTCTCCATCTTGTCCACAAGAATAGCATGAGATATTCTGGTAACTGCTTACTAAGATCCAAGGAAAGTCTAGCTACATTGTCTCCTGATTCTGGTAACTCTATCTAAAAAGGAAATGCCTCTCCCCCCACGATGTGCTCTTGATGGAACCAGAAGATCCCTTTGGAATCTGCTTCCTTTTCTAGACATCCATGAAATGCCCCTTGAATGAAAAATTCTAGAATTCTGTCAAGAATCAAAATCAAAACTCCCTGACCTGTAGTTTTCAGACTCCTTTCTTTTCTCCTTAAAAAAAAAAAATAGTGGGATGGCTAGGTGGCACAGTGAATAGAGCACCGGCCCTGGAGTCAGGAGGACCTGAGCTCAAATCCGGCCTCAGACACTTAACACTTACTAGCCGTGTGACCTTGGGCAAGTCACTTAACCTCAATTGCCCTGCCTTCTCCACTCCAAAAAAGCAAAAAGAAAGAAAAAAAAATAATGATGACACATGCCCTTCTGTGCGGTCACTCTCCTATGGTTGTCCAGAATCTTTCAGAAACCAACAACCACCCATGCCAGTTCATCCTGTTCCCTGGGATGAAGTTCATCTAAAACCTCATGACTTGAGTTTCCTGTTCTTTTGTTATCTTCCTGCTTATCTTTGGCACCAACTGTCTATTAGCGATGTTTGTTCTACCTTTTCCAATCCAAAGGTCATTTTCTTTGGTAGGAAAAAAAGAAGCTGGGTGGCTAGGTTGCACAGTGAATAGAGCACCGGCCCTGGAGTCAGGACCTGAGTTTAAATCCAGCCTCAGACACTAAACACTTACTAGCCGTGTGACCTTGGGCAAGTTACTTAACCCCAATTGCCCTCCCAAAGCAAAGACAAAAAAAAAAAAAGTTACACACCTCTGCCTTCTCCCTGTTGTCCATCGTCTTTGTCCTCTTGGAGAATGAAGGGTGAAGCACAGCGACAATCCTGTTCCATCTACCTTGACCAGTGGTTTTAACCTTTCTTTGATCTTTCCTGAACATAACCAAGTCACCCCTTTCTGCTGCACTTAATTTTTCTCACTAGGCTTAGCTTGTTCTGAGCTTTCGAACTCTAAACTCAGAGGACCATGCCCCCTGCAGTTCTATTCCTTTTCTCTCGTTGGCCCTGATGTCTCTCTTCCCTGGGTGGCTTTCCCAAGTCTCAGGTGATCTCTTCAGGTAGCTTCCGCTCTCCTGTTAGAAAACAAACCCTTTGAAAATAAGGACTAGCTTGTCTTCTCACATTTTTATCCCAAACTCTTGTCAGGGCACCAAAACATTTATTGTTCAATCATTCATTCTTGTCCAACTCTTCATGCCTCCATGGGCCATACTTGTCCATGACAAAGATACTGGGATGTTTTTCCATTTCTTTCTCCAGAGGTTAAGTGACTTGCCCAGGGTCACACAGTTAGTAAGTGTCTGCAGCTGGGTTTGAACTCAGATCTTCCTGACACCAGGTCCCATACTCTATCCACTGCACCACCTAGCTGACTCTATGTGTTTGGCACATAGTAAGCACTTAATAAATCCATTATTTATCTACTTATTTCTAATTCTTTGCTACTGTGAAACCACAATCATGAATATTTCAGTGTATGTGGGACATTTCTTTCCATTTTTTACTTTCCTGGGTTATATGTCTTCCTTCCAGCATGTAGATCATCCCACGACTTCCACTGATCCTGCTCTCCACATGCTTCAGATCTCTGCGCCAGGTGGTGCTATGTGGCTCATCTATTTGACAAGAAGGCAGGCAGGGTGGTGGGGCCAAGCTGTGCATGAGTAAGGGAGTAGTAGAAAGCACATCCTGGGCCAACACTTGGGAGTAGAGCCCAGATCACTCTCAGCTCCTTCTCCTCCTTCATAGGGTGATTTCTCCCAAATCTTCAGATGGTCATTCCTGAAAGTCTCCCAGCCTTCCTGGGCTGATTTCCTCTATAGAATTTTAGCCCAAATCATTCTGCTATTCCTTCTCAGAATACTGAAATTTGTTGACCCCAAATGAAGGGTGCATTTCAGACTGTTGTTAGTTTTCTTCTGTTTCCTCTGTCGTTCATTGTCTGTGTTGCAGGCATCATCCTTGAGTTGTTCCCTAGATGGTAAGCTCCTTGAGGGTTTAAGCTGTGCCTCATACTTGTACCTTCCATAGAGCCCAGTCCTGTGATGGACACACATGAAGGTCAGCAGAGCATGGTAGAATGAAGAGGACTGACCTTGAAATCCAAGACCATGGGAATTAATCCTTGTTCTGTCTGTAAATAGCCACATTCCTTCCTTCTCAGGTTCCACAGCAACGCAAATGGAAAGAGTAATAGGAAAAGCAACAACAAAATGGAAACTGGGTGTTGAATGATTCCAATAGCCAAGCTTTGAACCAGACCCCAAACCTTGGGTTGTTAAGGATGTTCTCTCCAAGTCTCACTTTCTTTGTTTTTAGTATCAGACTAATAACACTTGCCTTGGAATCATAGAATCTGAGACTCTAAAGCAACGGTTCTCAACCTGTGGGTTACGACCCCTTTGGGAGTTGAACGACCTTTTCACAGGGGTCACCTAAGACCATTGGAAAATATATATTGCTAATGGTCTTGGGAACTAAGACATCGCTCCTCTATCCATCTCCAGAAGGGTCTGCCCACACCCAGATACACCCAGATACACCCACATACCCAGATACACTCACATAGTATTAAAGGGTGGCAGCATTAGGAAGGTTGAGAACCACTGCTCCAGAGGGATCTTTGGGATTATCTAGGATAAGGGTGTGGAACTTCAAGGCCTCATGTGGCCCTTTGACTGACCCCTAATCCATAACAAGGAATACTTGTTATGACACACCTACTTTAATTAGTGGAATTTAGCCTTTATTCGAAAACCTACAAGGAGGGGAAACCTATCACCCACCCACCCCACCCCCCAAGCAAGTCATTTCACTTTGGGACAGCTTTAAGTATTAGGGAGTTTTTCCTGAAATCAAGTCTCAATTTGTCTCTGCAACTTCTGTCCATGGCCTCCTGCTTTCCTCTGGATACAAACCCAAGCTCCCATATAATAGCCCTTCAGATACGTGAAAAGTGCTCCCCAAGTTTTCTCTTTGCCAGGGTAATAATAGATGGTTACTTAAACCCTTCCCCTCTGCTCTCTTCATATATTTCATCATAGAATGGAGAGGACCCTGGGGTTCTCAAGGGCCAGGCTAGCAGACCATAAGCCCTGTCCAATCTTTCTGAGCTAGAATGACTTCCAGTACAAGCCTGGTGATGGATGGCCCATCTTTTGCTTGAGGACCAGCCTTGTTGAGTTTGTTGTTTATTGCTAAAGCTAGCATTTCTAGGATAATATTGGATAATAATGGTGATAGTGGACATCCTTGCTTTACCCTCTGATCTTATGAGAAAGGCTTCTAGCTTATCAGCAAGCCTTAATAAGTGTGAAGGAGCTCAACACGAGGGAGATGGGAGGGCAGTGAGTAGTTTGGTCACAACCACTCCTGAAGACCGTCTGCCAAGCTGGTCAGATATCAAAGATGCCAAAAATCATCCACTGCATCCTGGGCCATCACCAGTCATACTGACTTTTGTCCTACCGCCGGACTTCATTGTCTCTGGAACTGAGAGAGGGCTGAACCTTTGTGCAACTCTGCCTCACTGAAATCCATTTCACACACAAATCAAGACATCATCCTGTGATGTCATTGGTCTTCTTTGAAAATGAAGGACAAATAAGAACACCAAGCTGTGGAGCACTGAAACCTGTATCAGTGGAGGGAGTGTCCAAATCAAGAAAACACTGACCCTTGAAGTGTTGAATTAATGGCTTCCTATCTCCCAATCTGACCATAAATGAGCACCAAAGGGGCGTGGGCTATCTCATTATTCTGTCTTTCTCTCAGTGCCTAGCCCTGTGTACTTGAACATTGCAACATGTTCCAAATGGGACTCGTTGTATTTTCCCTAAAACCAGTCAGTTCTCCAAACTTCTTTATTTCCTCTAGTCATTCAGGTTGATAACCTCAGAATCATCCTTCATTGGCTTCTCCCTCACCTCAAAATTCAATTAATTGTCCAGTCTTGTTGGTCTTTCCCAACATCTCTTGCATCTAACTCTTCTATACTCACACAGTTGTCATTCTAGTTGGGGCTATCATAACGTCCTACCTGGTTTATTACAGTACTCTCCTATTGGCCTTCATGCTTCAAACTTTTCCCCATCTCCTATCTATCCTGTAGACAGCTGCCAAGCTGATATTCTTTATTAGTTCAATAGTTTTCTTAATTTCAATTTTATTAATCTCTCCTTTGGTTTTCAGAATTTCTAATTTGGCATTAAATGGGGAATTTTTAATTTGTTCTTTTTTCTAGCTTTTTAGTTGCATGCCCAATTCATTGATCTCTTCTTTCTTTATTTCACTTATGTAAACATCTAGAGACACAAAACTTCCCCTAGAACCATTTTCATTGCACCTCATAAGTTTTGGTGTGTTGTCTCATTATTTTCATTCTCTTGTATGAAGTTATTGATGGTTTCTATGATTTGTTGTTTGACCTACTCATTCTTTAGGATTAGATTATTTCGTTTCCAAATAATTTTTAGTCTTTCCATGGCCTCTTATTACAAGGAGTTGTTATTGCATCATGATCTGAAAAAGATGCATTTCATATTGCTGCCTTTTGGCATTGGGTTGTGGAGTTTTTATGTCCTAATTCATGGTCGGTTTTTGTGTAAGTGCCATGTACCAATAAGAAAAAGTTATATTCCTTTCTATCCATATTCAATTTTCTCCTGAGGTCAATGATATCTAACTTTTCTAAAATTCTACTCATCTCCTTAACTTCTTTTTTGCTTATTTTGTGGTTAAATTTATCTAGTTCTGAGAGAGGGAGGTTGAGGTCCCCTACTAGTATAGTTTTGTTGTCTATTTCTTCCTGTAACTCCCTTAATTTCTTCTCTAAGAATATGGATGCTATACCACTTGTTGCATATATGTTTAGTAATGATATTGCTTCATTGTCTATGATTCCTTTTATCAGGATGTAGAAACCCTTCCTCATCTCTTTTAATTAAATCTATTTTTGTTTTTGATTTGTCTGAGATCAGGATTGCTACCTCTGCTTTTTTTATTTCAGCTGAGGCATAATATATTCTGCTCTAGTCTTTTACCTTTACTTTTTATATATTCCTCTGCTTCAGATGTGTTTCTTGTAAACAATATATTGTAGGATTATGGTTTTTAATATTGTGTTTTATGGAGAGTTCATCCCATTCACATTCAAAGTTATGATTACTATCTGTCTCCATCCTATTCCCCCCTTGTTTATGCTTTTCTCTCTCCTTTCTCCCTTTCCCTCCTCACTAGAGTTTTGCTTCTGACCACCACCTTTCTCTGTCTGCTCTCTCTTCTATCAGCCCCTTCCCTTTTTCCCTTGCTACTTCTTCTCTCCCTTCTATTAACCCCCTCCTTTCTCTTTCCCCTTTCCCCTCCTATTTTCTATAAGGCAAGTTAGATTTGTATACCTAACTGATTATGTTACTCCTTCTTTGAGCCAAATCTTATGAGAGTAAGGTTCAAACAATGCTCATCTCCCTCCCTTCTTTCCCTCTACTGTAATAGGTTTTTGTGTCTTTCCATGTGATGTAATTTACTCTTGTTTGCCTCCTCCTTTCTTCTTCTCCCAATACAATCCATTTTCTTTTTTAAAAATTAACTTTTATTTATTTTTAGTTTACATCATTCATTTCCACAAGATTTTGAGTTACAAATTTTCTCCACGTCTTTCCCCTACCCACCACCCCAAAACAGCGATCCCACTATATACCCCCTCCCCCAATCTGCTCTCTCCTATATCCTCCCCCATCCCCCTCTGACTTTCCATTGAGGCAAGATGGATCTCCCTACCCCAGTGCCCATATATCTTATTTCCCAGTTTATGCAACTGTATAATCCATTTTTGCCACTTAATTAGATTTTTTATCATCACATCAAAGTCAACTTATACCCATACCCTCTGTCTATGCATACCTCTTTTAAATTATTGTAATAATACAATTTTCAAGAGTTACAAGTGTCATCTTCCCTTGTAGGGCTATAAACAGTCTGTCCTTATTAATAACATATCGTTCTTGGGGTTTTTTTCTTTCCTGTTTACCTTTTTATGCTTCTCTTGAGTCTTGTATATGAAGATCAGTTTTTCTGTTGAGCTCTGGTCTTTTCATCAGAAAGATTTGGAAGTCCTATATTTCACTGAATGTACATTTCCTTCCCTGAAAGATTGTGCTCAATTTCTCTGGGTATTTTTTACATATTGTTCTCTGGGTAGTTCATCCTTGATTGTAATCTAAGCTCCTTTACCTTACAGAATATCATATTCCATGTCCTCTGATCTTTTAATGTAGAAGCTGCAAGGTCCTGTGTAATCCTGACTGTGGTTTTAAACAATATTTAAATTGTTTCTTTCTGGCTGCTTGCAGTATTTTCTCTTTGACCTTGTAATTTTGGAATTTGGCTACAAATCTGGTTACAATCTTTGGCATTGGGATCTCTTTCAGGAGGTGATTGATGAGTTCTCTCTTTTTTTTTTCTCTTTGGAGGGGCAATTGGGGTTAAGTGACTTGCCCAAAGTCACATGACTAGTTTTTGTGTTAAGTGTCTGAGGCTGGATTTGAACTCAGGTTCTCCTGATTCCAGGGCCAGTGCTCTATTCACTGCACCACCTAGCCACTCCAGATAGATTCTTTCAAAGACATTCTGCCCTCTGGTTCTAGGACCTCTAGGTAGTTTTCCTTGATGATTTCTTGAAAGATGCAGCCCAGATTCTTCATCATGGCTTTCAGGTAGAACAATAATTTATAAATTGTCTCTCCTGGATCTATTTTCCAAGTCAGTTGTTTAACCAATGAAGTATTTTACATTTTCTTCTATTTTTCATTTTTTCAGTTGATTTTTGATATCTCATAGAGTTGTTAGCTTCCACTTGCACAATGCTAAATTTTTACATATTGTTCTCTTCAATTAGATTTTGTACCTCCTTTTCTATTTGACCCATTTTACTTTTTAAGGAGCTCTTCTCTTTAGTGAGTGTCTGTGCCTCCTTTTCCATTTGGCCAATTGTACTTTTTTTTTTTTTTGATTTTTTGGAGGGCAATTGGGGTTGACTTGCCCAAAGTCACATGGCTAGTTAGTGTGTCAAATATCTGAGGCTGGATTTGAACGCAGGTTCTCCTGACTGCAGGGCCGGTGCTCTACTCATTGAACCACCTAGCCACCCCCCAATTGTACTTTTTAAGGACTTGTTTTCTACAGTCAATTTTTGTCCTTCCTTTTTCCAGCTATTGGCTCTCTCTTGCAAAACTCTCATTCCCCCCCGCCAATTTTTTGTCTACCTCTCTTATTTGACTTTTAAAATCCTCCTTGAGCTCTTCCAAGAAGATTTTTTTTGACTTGAGACCATTTCATATTACCTTTTGAGGTTGTGAGGTTTTGGATGTGAGTATATTGACAATATTGTCCTCTTCTGAATTCATACCTTGATCTTCCCTGTCCCTATAATAAGAATCTATGGTCGTTGGAAGTTTCTGCTTTTTTCTCATGGTGTTTGCCTATTTCCTGGCTTTTAAAGTTGAACTCTTCTGCTGGAGCACAGGGGGTACTGACCCAATCTTCTTGTGCTGGAAGTCCAGGACCTGGTCACTGTCTTTGTGTGCTGGGGCCTCAGGTGCTGGTACCTGGAGGCTGTAGGGGTGGCAGTTTACCTGGTGCTAAACTGGGGTCAGTAATGCTGAAGCTCTCAGGTAGGGAGTCTGGCCCCAGGAAGACATCTGCTAACTGGGGCTTCTTTAAAGTACTGGAAAGTTTATCTGCTAGACTAGAAGATATGTGGAGCTGTACCTCCTGGAAGAAGCTGCTGAAGCACCGGGAGATTTGGTTGATGGGAGGATGACTGCCTACCAGCGCACATGGTGGTTTTCCAAGTTGGTGTCTACCAGTTCCCTGCCTGTGCCAAGGCACTCAGGGGATCTGGTGTTGACACTTGCCTGCTCCATCACCCTGGGGCTCAGGAACTCTCCCTGGTTTGCTGACATGGGGCTTACTGGGACACTTCCTGTCCTGTGCTGCTCCCCACCCCCAGAGCAAGAGGGACCTTTCCCATTAATTCCCCAAGCTTCCTGGGCTACAAGACTGCTGTACCTTGTCTTTCTGCTGGCCCAACTATTCTAGGGATTTTCTTGGGGTGATATATTCTGGGCTTTCAGATGTCAGTAAGGGACAGTGAGAGTGACTTATTTCTTACTCAGTCATCTTGGCTCCTGGACCAAAGCTGATATACTTAAAACATGAATCTGACCATGGCAACCCTGCAACTCAAAAATCATCAGTGGCCCCCTATTGCCTCTAGAATGGAAAACAGACTCCTAAGCCTTGCATTTAAAGAGATCCACCAGCTGGCTTCCCCACTTGCCTTTCCAGTATGATTGAATTTCTTCTCACATTCTTTATCCTAGTCAAGCAAGCCTGGTACTTCTTCGCCATCTGCACCCCTCTATTGCCATTTTCCTTGATTTCCTACAGGTGCTTTAATTGTGTCTGGAATTCCCTTGCTCACCACCCTGGTTTCCTTTGAAGCACAGGGGCCACCTCCTCTTTCCGAATCCTCTCAGTTATAAGCACTCTCTTTTGAAAATATTCTGCATCTCTCTTTGTGGTGGCAAAAAACTGGATGCCCATCAATTGGGGAATGGCTGAACAAGTTATGGTATATGAATGTGATGGAATATTATTGTGCTATAAGAAATGGGAAGGAGATTGACTTCATAATTACCTGGAGAGGCTTATAT
>JAQQSW010022819.1:0-10388 GCA_028646575.1 Pseudocheirus occidentalis
CCTCTCCTCCTCCCTCTCCCTCTCCCCCTCCCTTTCCCTCTCCCTCCACCTCTCCCTCTCCTCCTCCCTTTCCCTTTCCCTTTCCCTCTCCCTCTCCCTGCAGAGCAGTTATAAATATTAACAGGGATTTTCTGTCATTCTTGGCTTTGTTTGCCTCAGTTCCTTCTTTGAGTAGTTCAGGGAAGGTAGCCTGGGGCCTGTTTGGTTTGAGTCTGAGGTCAGGAGACTGTGGTCTGATTCGTCACTGTCACCGTTTCTTGAAAATAATGTAAAAATTGTCTCAGCTCTTAATGAAAGGCTACATTAAAAAATGACATCACCTTCATTTGCAAATATAGACTTTCTGCCTCCCTTACCCAATGACAAGCCATCTCTAAAGTGAGATCCCTGCATGAATTGGGTTTGAAAAAAAATTGGATAACTATTTCAATTTAAGTGGATTCTTTTGTAATCCTTTTTCTTTTATGTATTTAAACGCATAATTCTGAGGAGGGATCGGTCTGTAGTTTTCCTCAGATCTACTGACAGGGTCTGTAACACAAAGGAGGTTAGAAACCTGTCTTTTAGCAAAGAATTTAAAAAGAAAATTCATGGACCTCTCTGGACATAACCATTGGATTTCCCTACCAACAAGGCTGCTTTCCTTTGTGCCTTATGGCTCATAGAGCACTTTCTCAGGATAGCCCATATGAGGATGAATCTGTAATGGAAGTATCACTGTCCTCATGAGCACATGTGAGAAATCGAGCCTTAGAAAAGTGAAATGACTGACATTTGTATGACTTGGGGAAAAAAGTACGTGCGTGAATATAGAATATATATATTCCTATTAGATATTCACTAGATTTAATATAGTAGGGACAGAGAGACAGAGGACACACAGATGGAGGGAGGGAGAGAAAGAAGAGAGAAACTTGAGTGCTGCCCCTCCCAGCCCTGACATCCCCTGCTCTGAGGCCCCTCCCAGCTCTGACATCCCCTGTTCTAAGGCCCCTCCCAGTCCTGACATTCCTTGTTCTCAGAGCCCTTCCCAGCTCTGACCTTTCATGTTCCAAGGTTCCTCCCTCACCTATTATCAGATATCCTCTGAGACTGTTGGTTGGTGAATTGTTACCCATCTAAATATGTAAAAGTTATTCTTCATTAGGGGTTCCCTACACAGGTGAAATCATGAGTCTGGTCAAAAAAGAAGAAAATTAGACCCTTAGAACAGTGGAGTAAGGGATTGTTCATTTTGCAGCCGTATAATAGCTGGCATTTACATGGCACTTGAAGGTCTGCAGAGCGCTTTACAGTTATTCTCACTTGATCCTCACAACAGCCCTGGGAGGTAGGTGCTATTATATCCCCATTTTACAGATGAGGAAACTGAGGCAAACAGGGTTAAGTGACTTTCCCAGGCTCACAGAGCTGGGAAGTATCTGAGGCTGGATTTGACAGACTGGGTTTTCCTGATTCCAAGTCCCTGTTTGCTGCCTGGTTGCCCCTAATTAGCTCAGGCATGAGTAGAAAACTAAGTAGAAGGGTCTTCTCTGTTTCACTGTCTTTTTTTAAACTTTACAGTGTTCGTTCTTTCCCAGAGTGCCATCCAATCCTGCTGACCATGGCCATAGGGACGCCCAGAAGTCATTCATCGCTCACCGTCGTTTCTCTCTGGTCCTTTTCACAGGAGGAGAGGGCGGTGAGAGACCGGAATCTCCTTCAAGTCCAAGACCGTGAACAGCCCATCCCATGGAAAGTGCAGTTTAACCTGGGCAACAGCAGTCGCCCAAGCAACCAGTGTCGGAACTCCATTCAAGGAAAGCTTCTCATCACGGATGAGCTAGGTACGGCCTGGCCCCCTCTGGGCTTCAGCTTGGCAGCTCCTGTGCTGCCCTGTTCGAGCCTCAGAGATCTGATTCCTCCTCTGTGAAGTAGGGATAATTATACTCACTGCCTACCCCATGGGGAAGAGCATTTTTTATTTAGTGCTGGGCTCTGTGCTGGGCGTACCAAGTTAAGCAGCAGTAACGAGCAGTAAGCTCGTTTTCTAATGGAGAAGCCATAAGGTATAAATGGGGGGCAGTCTTAGAGGGAAGGGACTGGGGGGGGGAGAGATAAGGACACACCAGAAAGGCCTCCTGCAGAGAAGAGATTTGAGCTGAGTCTTGGAAAAAAGCCAACAGGCAGATTTGAGGAGGAAGAGGGGGGCCAGTCATTGACAATGCCATGAGTCAGGGAGATGGAGAATCTTGAATGAATGAAGCTTTTATTAGGTACTTACTGTGTGCAGAGCTCTGTGTTAAGTGCCAGGGAAAATAAATTCAGTCCCTGCTCTCAAGGAGCTCATATTCTCATTGGGGAGACTGTCATTGGAAATGATGAGATTAGATCCCCTTGGCTGCTGTACCCTATGGACCACAGGACCTCTCCATAGGATTTATGGCTGAATATTTCCTTGTCCCTCACCCTGAGGACCACAGGACCTCTCCCACTTGATGAACAACTGAAATATAATTTATACAGTTTCAGCTGCAAATCAGATGGAGAGATCCTGTGGTCCTTTGGGTACTGCAGCCAAACAGAGAGGAAAACAACTTGAATTTCATGCATTTGCACTAATAAAATCTTATCTGTTTCTGATGTTAAAATATTTGATAAAGCCAAGGACGCTGATGTGAAGAACAGCCAGGTGGCAGGTGTCCCTGCGTAATAGAGTCCTTGGAGGGGCGAAAAGCATGAGAAAACTGGAAAGGTAGGAAGGGACCAGGTTATGAAGAGATTTAAAGACCAAACAGGAAAGAGGAAAATGAATATATGTATGTACACATGTATACATATATACATGCCATGCATATACACATGCACATGTATTTATTATAATATATTAATTATGCAATATATTATATAGTCATATATACATATATGTATATGTGTATATATTTTACATATACATTTTAATGTATGAATGTAATATGTGTATGTGTATACACACATATTTATATAATCCTGACAGTTATAGGGAGCCACTGAAGTTTGTTGAGGAAGGGAGTGATATGCTGTGGCCCTTGCTTTCAGAAGGTCACTTTAACAGCTGAATAGAGCATGGACCAGTTTGGAGAAAGACAAGAGGAGGAGACCCTCTAGCAGGCTAGGTGATAAAGCGTGAGTTGATAAGGGCCCATATCAGGGTGGTGGCTTTGTCAGAGGAAAGTTGGAGACATAGGACAGGTATTCCAAAGGTAGAAACAGTGGGCCCTGACAGCAGATTGGATATAGGAAGGTCAGAGAGAGTAAGGGCAGAGGATGATACCTGGGTTATGAGCCTGGGGGACTGAGAGGATGGGATGGTGGTACCTAGTATTAGGGAACTGAGACAGAGGGGTGGGTTTTGGGGGGAAAGATAATGAGTTCTATGTTGTATATGTGGAGTGAGAATTTGAAGAGAGTTCATAACATCAGATTGGAGTCCTCAGTGGGAAGAGGAGATGGATGCCCAGATGAGGTCGTGTAGGGAAATGATGCCCCCGTCAGGACCCACAGCAGCCACATCGTCGGATTCCTCTGAGGCTCCCAAAGCTCCTTTCTTTCATCTTGTCTCTCTTGCTTAACTAGCAGTGCTAAGTTGTGCTAACACAGCCCAGTTAGAAAGCATGAGTCAGACCCCCAAGGCTTCAGAGTTGAGGTTCGCTATGGGTCACTGCCACAGATACCTAACTTGTAACACTAATGGTCAGACCAGCATGTCCTGCAAACTGCCCCAGCTGGTGCAATTGTTGTGTACGTCAGAATGGCCTTTTGAAATAAGTTGTCTGTCACTCCCTCTCCGCAGTCAGAAGAACGTGTCTGCCTTGTCCACAATTCTCTCGCTTCATACTGCGGTTTCTCTTTGGTTCCCAAGGTTACGTCTGCGAAAGGAAGGACCTGCTTGTGAACGGCTGTTGCAATGTCAATGCCGCCAGTGCCAAGCGCTTCTGTTGTGACGGCTGCTTGTCCAATGGATGCTGTGGTGCCTATGAATACTGTGTCTCCTGCTGCCTGCAGCCCAGCAAGGTACATCCTTGGGATCATGAAGGGTGCTCAATAGACATTCACTCATTCTAGCCTCATCCCAGCAGTAGGAGTGACTTTTACACCCATTTTACAGATGAAAAAATAGAGCCCTCAGAAATTTAGAGTGACTCGCCCCATTCACAAAGCTAGTGTCTGAGGGGGTTCAAACGAGTCTTCTTGCCTCAAAGTACAGACCTTGGTCTGCTAGACCATGCTTCAAATACCGAGGAGGAAGGCATAGGGGTTCTAGTAAAGAGAGCCAAAGATTGGGAGTTAGGGTGAGGGGGTGTGTGTTCAAATCCCAACTCTACTCTGTTACCTGTGTGGGCTTGAAAAATTACTAATCCCTCTGGTCCTCGGTTTCCTTTTCCATACATGGAGGAAACGGGATGATCATGAATGTCTTTTCCAGTAGCTGTAGAGCACCGGGCCTGGGATCAAGTAATATAATTTAATTTATCACCATTTTTTAACTTTGATTGTATAAATCCTGCAAGCTGTATTATATTACCACTTGGATACTTAACTTTTATCAAGGACTCTAGGAGTCCACCAGCAGCGTATGAGTGGCCTTTTGTCCACAGCCCCACCAACATGGAGGCATTACCTCTGATCACTTGTGAAAGGTGGATGGGATTCTTCTTCCTCTTGCCCCTTCCTCAGCCGCCCTGTCCTTTATTTTATGACTGTTGCTTCTGGACCCAGACTTCTGCTGGACGCCTCTTTCAGAAGCTGTTGTTAATGACGGGAAGTTAGTTCCCCTAACCCAGCCATGTTTATAAGCAAAGAAGCCCATTCCCAGCCAAATGGGTTCCTCCAGAGCATTGTGAGTCTCTCTGAGCATGTTTTAGATAAGACACATCCTTCTCTTGCAGCCCCATGGAGGCAAAGCACTGGATTTGGAGTCTGAGGCCCTGGGTTTGAATTCAGGCTCAGCCATGTGCTGTGTCTACGTGACTTTGGACAGTTCATTTCCTGGGGCCTCAGTTTGCTATTCTGTAGAATGAAGGCGTTACAGTAGAAGACTTGTGGGGTGCCTTTTGGTTCTGAGCTGTGATCCCTTGTTCCTTCCTGGACCTATACTTTGGTTGATTTGCTAGGATCTTACAGCTTGAACCTCTGTTTCCTCAGCAATTACTCCTAGAACGGTTTCTCAACCAGGCGGCGGCAGCATTCCAGAATCTCTTCATGGCTGTGGAAGATCACTTTGAATTGTGTCTGGCCAAATGCAGGACTTCATCTCAGGTGAGGAGATGGAATAGGGCAGGTTAGGTGAGTGTAGGAAGGAAAGGGAAGAGGAGAGACTTTGGGAAGCCATATATGGTTGGAGGTAAGGGTAAGAATCAACATTCAGGCGATAAGCAAGCACTTATAAAGTACCTGCTGTGTACCTTCATTCTTCTAGGTGCTGGAGATTTGGAGACAAAAATGAAAATGTTCCTGCCCTCAAAAGGCTTACATTCTATCAGGGAAACAGTATATACATGACGTATTCAAAATAGATTTTTTTTAAAGTATGTGGCATTTTTTTATGCTGACTCTGAGTTCAACTCCATTCAATTTAACAAGCATTTATTAAGTGCCTGCTGTATGCCAGGTACTATATTAGGCACCGGGTATGCAAAAACAGTCCCTAACTTTGAAGAGTTTATTAAAGGGGTATTGTAATTGTCTTTTATTGTGCATTCTGAACTGACCTATTTGCTATTGCTTAAGCTTATAAACATTTCATCTCCCACCACTGGGACTTTGTATAGACTGTCTAGAACATGTCTAGAACACACAGCTCTCCCTCCTTCCCTTAGAAATGTTGGCTTTATTTGAGGCTCAGCTCACGTACCCACAGTAACCAGTAAAAAGCTAGGAATGTACAAGGTAGACAGACACCTCTTAGCTGCTGGGGAGACTGGAAAAGTTCAACTATTGTTCTCTGGATTTTTATTCCCAGTGGAATTCTTGGCTTTTTTTTTTTTAAATACCACTACCACCACTGAGGAAGCAGAAGGATCCTGCACAGGACAGGGGGCCATTTGAAAACAAATCTCCTTTGTGGACACCACGGCCACGCAGTTCATAGGCTAATGTCCAGCCTGCTGGGGCTGAGCCCGTCCTGGCTTCTGCATGCTTGTCCTCAGTATTGGACATAGTCTGTTGTCAGGATGACGTTTGCGATTCTTTCCAGTTTAGTAGGATTGATCTGAGCTTGTATTCCACAGCTAGAGCCTTTGAGGAACTGAGGACACCTCCATTCCTCAGGGATATAGCAAAGATAAGCAAAGGTCTCTTTGGAAGATCCTTCAGAAGGATTCCTTTATGAGGGGTTATAAGGGCTATTGTTAGCCCATTACCAGATGGAGAAACCAAATACCGGAAGCACTGAAGGAAAGATTCCTCCTCCCTTGTCACAGGCACTTCCTCCCATGAAGTAGGAATACTGGGACTAGGCTCCTTTTACCTCAAGTCTGGGGAGTGTCCCAGTATTTTCTGGAAAAAGGTGTTCAGGCCTGGGAGAATTTTTTCTTTCCTACCCTTCTTGCAGTAAAATTAATTAACACTTGCAAATGTTTAAGGTTTAATGTTTAGGTTGTTTTAAGGTTTAGAAGAATATTATGAGTAGGGAAGAGTTGTTTTATTATAGTGGTTGAGACTTCTTGGTGGGAGAGGTAAGTTAAAGATAAGCAAATACCTTTATGGATGGTTAAAAAATTTTTAATTCTCTCCCCCTTTTTAAATGCATTGTTACTTATTTGTTTTTAATACTTATTTTTTAAAAATTTGAGTTTTGATTTCTCACCTTCCCTCCTGCTCCATCCCACATCTGTTGTGAAAGCAAGCAGTGAGATAACAATTATACATATTAAGTTGTACAAAACATTTCCATATTAGCCATGTTGCAAAAAAAAAGGGGGGGAATTATGTTTTAGTCTGCATTCAGAGTTTATCAGTTCTGTCTCTGGAGGTGGATAACATTTTTCATCATGAGTCCTTTGGAGAATTGTCTCAGATCATTGTATTGATCAGAATAGCTAAGTCATTCACTGTTGATCATTACACAATATTGTTGCTGGTATGTACCTTATTCCCCAGGTTCCGCTTACTTCACTTTGCATTAGTTCATATAAATTTTCCCAGGTTTTTCTGAAACTGTATGGTTAAATTCTTGATACAGGCAGTGCTATGAAATTTTTTGTCTTTGTACTTCCAGCACTTAACAGTGCTTAGCGCATAGTAGGCATTTTAAGAAATGCTTGTTCAGTCGGTTTGAAGCTGGAAAGACTTAGATTCAAATCCTGCCTTTCATACATACTGGCTGGGTGGCCAGTCACTTATCATCTTAGTGCCCTAGACAACTAACATTTATTACAGAGAAAGTGCTAAGTTGCATTTGTAGAGGGAATTTCCTTACTGTTTACTAATTTGCTAATGTCTCCCTATTCCTCTCCTTACCACTAATTCTTTATCTTTCAAGGCAGTTTAATGATGCTATGGTTAAAACTCTGGGCCTAGAGTCAGAAAGATCAGATACTAATTAGCTCTGTGACCCTGGGCAGATCACCTAATTTTTGTCTGCCTCAGTTTCCTAACCTATAAAATGAAGTTAATAACAGCACTTACCATTGAAGGCTGTTTTGAGGATATCTTTGAGATAATAAAGTGCCTAGCACTGTGCCCTGCACATAGTAAATGTGAATGTTATCTCTTCTTGGCTGTCATTATTATTGTAATTAGTACTAAGGACTCTCCCTGCTACAGGTAGCCTCTCAGCCTGGTACTGACTGTTTGCTAAGCCTGGGGCTGAAGATTTTGAGCCTCAGAAAAAAAAAATTGCACAGTAATTTTCTCCCCTCCCTTCTGTGGCTAGACCCCCACTTTATGAAATCAGTAGGTATATTGGTTGATCTGGCCACTTCTTCAGCTTTAATCATTGACTCAGACCTCTGTATTCTGCCTTTTTGATTTGTAAATTGTTCTCCTTTATTGTTTCTTAACTGTGTACTTAAAGTTCTACCATCAGGCCATTGTTGGTTAAAATGGTAGGTATTACAGAAGCAGTTGGAAGCTTCCTGGGTTACCAGGTTCTTGGACACTTTTTCCTACAATGGAAAGTTCAAGAAGTAGGGAGTTGAGAGTCTGACTCTCTCTAGTTGGAGAGATGCATGAAAAGGAAAAATGAGTCTGCCAGTCATTAAACATTTCATAAGAGCATACCATGTACCAGGCTCATCTTTATATGAGTCAGATAACTGATAAGACACTTGCAGATAGTTCTGGTGTTTTGGTAAAGGGGACACTGCTCATTACGTGGGGTACCTTAGGTTTGGCCCTCTGCCCCCTGCCCCCTGGGATTCTGTGATTTAATTGGTTTAGGAAACCAATTTACCTCCAATTTATAGTCTTCTAGAGTTGCCTCTGAGAGTTTTAAGTGATTTACCTTGCTTCACACAGAGGCTATATATCTCAGAACATACTGTATTGAGCCCAGGTTTTCCTCAGGCCTAGGCATCTCACCAGCTGTATATCTGCTATTGTCCTCATGCTCTACCACCCTCCCTATTCTTCCATTCCTTTAGAGCTTACTTGATGGAGTACACGCAGCAACTTAGTTGAACCTTCCTAAATTGCTGTCCAAAAACAACTTTAAAATAACGCCTCAAATTGAATTCTGGAGAGGAAGAAC
Source organism: Pseudocheirus occidentalis (assembly GCA_028646575.1). Lineage (NCBI taxonomy): Eukaryota > Metazoa > Chordata > Mammalia > Diprotodontia > Pseudocheiridae > Pseudocheirus > Pseudocheirus occidentalis. The sequence goes on from JAQQSW010022819.1 coordinate 8,711, forward strand.
CAACAAAAGGTCAGGGTGAGATATTTTTTTCAGCCTGAGACAGCTTGGGAGATGGACAGGAGAGGGGTGTGATGCTGGGGTGGAACCCTGACCAGAGTTGCATGAGGCAGCAGCCCTGGTGGTAGTCTGTGGAAGTGATCCTTACAGCAATAATAGCAACTTCAGGAGTTCTCAACCTAGGCAGGGAGTTGGGCACCTGCTCAGAAAGAGATTACAGGGGACACTTTGCTGGTGTGATATGCAGGATCCTGTTGGTATTGCCCATACACAGTTCTGGGTCAGAGTTTCAGAACCACGATTATGCTAACAGCTACAAGGGAAGTCAGGTTCCTTTCTGGGTAAAGCCCAGACCATAGGCCAGGAGAGCAGTGACTACAGAATTCCTTGGACCGTACCACCTTGGAAACACCAAAAACTTAAAGGACCTCCCCCAAACTAGCTCTGCAAATAGCAGAATATAAAACTTAAAGCTTGGGACGGTGCACCTGTCACCCTAGGAGCAGAGCTCACTTTTACCATAGTTAAAAGTCAAGAAAATAGGCTAGAAAAATGAACAACAACAACAACAAAAAACCGACAGTAAAAAGTTACTGTGGTGACAGGGAAGATCAAGACACAAAGTCAGAAGATGATGTTGGTGTCAAGACAGCTCCATGCAAGGCCTCAAAGGAGAAAAAGTGAATTGGACACAAGCTCAACAGTAATTCCTAGAAGAACTCAAAAAGGATTTTAAAAGTTAAATGAGAGGTAGAGGAAAAATTGGGAAAGGAAATGAGATTATAAAAGAAAATTATGAAAAAAGAATTAATAGCTTGGTAAAGGGCACACAAAAAAATATTGAAGAAAATAAAACTTTTAAGAAACAGAATTAGACAAATGGGTAAAGAAATATAACAACTCACTGAAGAAAATAATTCCTTAAAAATGAGAATTGGGCAAGTAGAAGTTAATGATTCTATGAGACATCAAGAAACAATAAAAGTCAAAAGGATGAAAAAAAATAGAAGACTGTGGAAAAAAAACAACTGACTTGCAAAAGAGATTGAGGAGAGACAATTTAAGAATTATTGGGCTACCTGAAAGCCATGATTAAAAAAAAAAGTTCAGACATCATATTTCTTTTTTCCCCATGCTTAATGATATTTTTATTTTTTAAATCACATGTAAAGATAGTTTTCAACATTTACTTTTATCAGATTTTGCATTTTAAATTTTCTTCTCTTTCTCTCTCTGCCATCCTCCCTCCTCAAGACAGCAAGCAATCTGATGTAGCCTATGTAGTTACAAACATATTAAACATATTTCCACATTAGTCATGTTGTGAAAGAAGAAATCAGAACCAAAGGGAAAAACCACAAGAAAGGGGGAAAAAAAGAAAATACTAAGCCTTGATCTGCATTCAGACTCCATAGTTCTTTGGATGTGGATAGCATCATGAATTTTTTGGAGTCCAGACATCATATTTCAAGTAATCAATGAAAATTGCCCCTATATCCTAGAACCACAGGGTAAAAAAAAAATGGAAAGAATCCACTGATCACCATCTGAAAGAGATCACAAAATTAAAACTCTGAGAAATAGTATAGTCAAATTTCAGAGCTCTCAGGGCAAGAAGAAAATATTGCAAGCAGCCAGAAAGAAACCATTGAAATATAATGAAACTGGGTGGCTAGGTGGC
>JAQQSW010022820.1:0-10388 GCA_028646575.1 Pseudocheirus occidentalis
TATTTTTGTACATATGAGACCTTTTCCCACTTCTATGATCTCTTTGGGATACAACCCCATAAGTGGTATTACTGGGTCAAAGGGTATGCAATTCTTTATAGCCCTTTGGGCATAGTTCCAGATTGCCCTCCAGAATGATTGTATCAGTTCACAGTTCCACCATATGTTATCTACTCTTAACTATCTTTGGAGTCTGGAAAACCAGGGTTCAAGTACCATCTTTGGTTGTAGGGCCCTAGGCAAGTCACTTAACCTCTTAGTTCCCCAAGGAACTCTCTGAGATTATAAACTGCCTAGCAGTTACTGATCTTCATTGGAAAAGAGAGTTTTCCTGAGATTTCATTCTGAACATATCTGTGAAATCATAGGTCTGATTCAGAATGGGCCAAAATGAATTTCAACTAAATCCTTAATACTATATAGTGGACTTTTTTCTCTTTCTTAATTGATTGCCTGTCACACTCTTCACAGTATCCATTCCAAACTTTCTCTTCTCATTTCAACTCACCTTAATTCAACATTTCAACTCTACTTGTCCTTAATTAACTAAGAAGAAAGCTAGCTAACCTTCTACATCTCTGAAAAGATTTAGAAAATCTATTATGGGAGACAAAGGCAGGGGGCAGGGACAGCAGCTACTCCTGGGACTACCCATTCACAGCCTGGAAATTTAAAACCCCCCTATTGGAACTTCCAGGGACCAAGATGATAGACTGAATCCTGGCTGCTCCAATCCCCAACTCTGACCCAAAAACACGGTAGTTATTGCTCCAGAGGAAAATTTTAAGCAGTAAAGGCTTAGGAACCCCGGAGGAAGGGTGTGGCTAAGGTCCTCAAAATGGGAAGAAAGCTGGATGCAAAGACAAAGACAAAGACAAAGACTCTGGAATCCTATTACAATGAGAGGGAGGAATCAAACTCAGGAGAGAGTATTGTCCCACAGCTGAAGCCTTAACAGGGACTACAACCTGGTCTCAGGCACAGAAAGCATCCCTAGACGAGCTCAAAAAGAACTCTGAAATCTGGCTTAGAGAGGTAGAAGATAAAATCAACACTTCTTATAAAAACAAAATTGCCAAATTAGAAAAACATTACAATGAAGAGTACAGCTCCTTAAAAAGTAAAATGTGTGAACTAAAAATGAAATCTGAACATATGGAAAAGAAGCTTCAAAAACTAACTGAGGAGAATAATTCTCTAAAAACTAGAATCAACCAAATTGAAGCCAATGACTCTATGAGGAACCAAGAATCAGTCAAACAAAACATCAAGACTGAAAAATTAGAAAAAGAGGTAAAATATCTCAATGGATAAATAACTGACCTGGAAAACAGATCCAGGAGAGACAATCTGAGAATCATTGGTCTACCAGAAAGTCATGATAAAAAAATGAGCCTGGACAATGTCTTCCAAGAGCTCATCAAGGAAACCTGCCCTGAGATCCTACAACCAGAGGGTAAAATATAAATCAGGAGAATCCACTGGACACCTCCCGAAAGAGATCTCAAATTGAAAAGTCCATGAAACGTTGTGGCCAAACTCCAGAACTATCAGGTAAAGGAGAAAATTCTACAAGCAGACAGAAAGAAACAATTCAGATATTGCAGAACCACCGTAAGGATTGCACACGATCTGGCAGCCTCAATGTTGAAAGATCGGAGAAATTGGAGTATGATTTTTCACAAGGCAGAGACTGAGCATAATCTACCAGGCAAGGAGATGGATATTCAATGACATAACAGAATTCCAGACCTTCCTGATGGAAAAGCCAGATGGAAAATTCAGCCTCCAATTACAAGACCCAGGAGAGACAGAAAGGTAAATAAGGAAAAAACACACACACATAACTTGTTATTTAGCAAGAACAAACTGTTTACATCCCCATATAGGAAGCTGATACCTGTTAATATCATGAACTCTATACCTACAGCAACAGCTAAAAGGGATACAAATAAATAGAGGGTGTGGGTATAAATTATGCAAAAATCATAATAAAAATCCTTATTAAGGGCTGCAATGGAAGAAGAAGAAAGAATGAAGCAGAAAAGGGTAAATTATGCTATACAAAGAGGCATAAAAACAATATAGTAGAGGGAAAGAAGGGAGGGAGGTGACCATTATATGAGCTTTTCCCTCACTGGTTCTGGTGCAAGGAGGGAATAACAACCAGTTAAATATAGGACTCTATCGAGAAGAGACATAAAACTCATCATAATAGAGGGAAAGGGGAGGGAGAGGAGCACTGCATGAGATCTATGCTAGTCAATCTTGGTTCGAGGAAGAAATAACATACAACACTGAGTATAAAAATCAATCATATCCTACAGGCAGTAGGAGGGGGGAAAGGCCAAGAAAAGGTGGGGGGTTTAGAAGGGAGGGAAGATGTAGTAAGGGAGGAGGGTAGGAAAAGGGAGGGGGGCAGATAAGAAGGGAATACTGAGGGAGGCTGCCATCAAAAGAAAAGCTCTTAAGAAGGGGAACAGAGAAGGAGAAAAACAAAAGCATAAACAGGGGAGGGAACAGGATAGAGGGAAAGACACAAATAGTAATCATAACTGTGAATGTGAATGGGATGAACTCTCCCATAAAACGAAGGCAGATAGCAGAATGGATTAAAAACCATATTCCTACAATATGCTGTTTATAAGAAACACATCTGAAACAAGGTAAAGGTAAAAGGCTGGAGTAAAATATATCATACCTCAGCTAAAGTAAAAAAAAGCAGGGGTGGCAATCCTTATCTCAGGCAAAGCAAAAGCAAAAAGATCTAATTAAAAGAGATAAGGGAGGAAACTATATCCTGCTAAAAGGCACCATCGAAAATGAGGCAATATCATTACTAAACATTTACACACCAAGTGGTACAGCATCTACATTCCTAAAGAAGAAATTAAGGCAAAAATATTTATTGCAGCTCTCCTTGGGGTGGCAAAAAACTGGAAATTAAGGGGACGTCCATCAGTTGGGGAATGGCTGAACAAGTTGTGGTATATGAATGTAAAGGAATACTATTGTGCTATAAGACATGGGGAGGAGATAGACTTCATATTTACTTGGAGAGGCTTATATAAACTGATGTTAAGTGAGAAGAGCAGAACCAGCAAAAATTGGTGCACAATCACAGACACATTGTATGTGTGACGACCAACTTTGATAAACTGGACTCTTCTCAGCAACGCACAGGTATAAGATAACTCTACAAGTCTCAGGATGGAAGGAGATATTTACATTCAGAGAAAGATCTAGAAAGAACAGAGTTTAAATGAAGACTGAAGCAATCTACGTGCTCTCATTCTTTTCCATGTTTGGTTTTGTTTCTTCTTTCTTATTGTTCACTCCATTGGTTACAACCCTTCTTTACAACCTGACTGATGTCCAGTGTGGAAGTATTTGTAGATCCTATACTTGATTGCATGCCACCATGGCGGGGAAGGGGGTGGAGAGGAAGGGGAGAAAATTTGAGACTCAAGGGATTCTGGAACTGAATCATGTAAACTAAAAGTAAATAAACAAATTAAATAAAAAAAGAAAATCTATTATGAAGGCATCTTCAAGTAAAGATACTGAGAAGTCAGGGAATATCAGTTACTAAACTTGTAAACTTGAGGGACTGATGGGAAGGAGAGGGAAAATTCAGAATTGAAATTTTTTTTTAAAATTCATTTTAAAAATAAAAAATAGGGGCAGCTAGGTGACACAGTGAATAGAGCACTGGCCCTGGAGTCAGGAGGACCTGAGTTCAAATGTAGCACTTAACTAGCTGTGTGACCTTGGGCAAGTCACTTAACCCCAACTGCTTTGCATTCCCTCTTCCCCTCCCCCCCAAAATGTGAATGGGATGAACTCTCCCATAAAATGGAGGAGGATAGCAGAATGGATTAAAAACCATAATCCTACAATATGCTGTTTATAAGAAACACATCTCAAACAGGGGAATAAACACAAGGCAAAGGTAAAAGGCTGGAGTAAAATATCATGTCTCAGCCAAAGTAAAAAAAAAAAAACAGGGATAACAATCCTTATCTCAGACAAAGCAAAGGCAAAAATAGATCTAATTAAAAGAGATAATGGAGGAAACTACATCCTGCTAAAAGGCACCACTGAAAATAAGGCAATACCATTACTAAATATTCATGCCCCAAGTGGTACAACATCTACATTTCTAAGGGAGAAATTAAGGCAAAAATATTTATTGCAGCTCTTCTTGTGATGGTAAAAAACCCTCCAAAAATAAAATAAAATACATTTATTTTAAAAGAAAAAAATCTATTATGAGTTTTCTTTTCTCTACACTTTACTTCAACATAATCTCCCATTCCTTCTTTTTTTGTTCTAGTTTTAGAGAAAGAGGCAATCCTTCTTGCCAACAACAACTCCTTACTTGTGCTATTAGTCCCCTTCCTTCTTATTTTCCCCTTCCTTCACTATTTTTCAATCTTTCCTTACTTTCTATCTCATTCTCTACTTCCTTCAGACATGTCTGGATCTACCCTATCCTTAAGAAACAATTGCTTTTAAAAAAGTTCAATTGTATTTTAAATATTGAATTCTTCTCTTTCTCAATCCTTTTCCTCACTCATTGGGAAGGCAGGAAAAACAAAATCTATTACAAGTATATATAGTCATGCAAAACAAATAACCAGAAACAAAAACAAAAAGAAAGAGAAGAATATATGCTTCAATCTGTATTTTGAGTCCATTAATACTCCATCTATAGGTGGATAGCATGTTTCATCATGAGTCCTTTAGAACTGTGGTTGGTCATTGTGTTGATCAGAGTTACTGACGTGATTATCTTTATAATATTTCTGTTATTGTATATATTATTCTCTGGTTTTGTTCACTTCGTCTTGCATCAGTTCATGCAAGCGTTACTAGGTTTTTCTGAAACCATCCTCTTCATCATTTCTTATATAGCACAGTACTGTTCTATCACATTTATATACCATGATTTGTTCAGCCATATCCCAGTAGATGAATATCCTCTCAGTTTTCAATTCTTTGCCACTACAAAAAGAGCTGTTTTATGTATACACACACACACACACACACACACACACACACACACAGAGTTTGGTTTTACACATAGGTCCTTGATCTTTTGGGGCTATAGACCTAATATGGTATCAAAGGGTATGCAACACTTCATAGCTTTCTGAACATAGATCCAAATTGCTTCCGAGAACAGTAAGACTAGTTCACAGTTCCAACAGTGAATTCGTATTCCTGTTTTCCCACAGTCTTTTCAGCATTTGGCAAAGAGACCATTGCTTCATCCTATGATCCCTTCAAGCCATTTTCCTCTATCTCTTCTCTCTTTCATAATCAGACTCCTAGAACATTTCCCCCTCCTTTTCCTGCCTCTTTTTCCTCACCTCTCTTCTCAGGCTCTTACAATCTGACTTCTTTTGCCGCTGCTTCTGAAATTGCTCTTTCCAAGGTCATCAATGATCTCTTCATTGTTAAATCCATTGACCTTTTTTCAGTCCTCATCCTTTCTGACCTCCCTGTAATGTTTGACACTGCCAACCACTTTCTTCTTCTAGATTTTCCTTCTTTCCCTGAGTTTTATTGACATTGTTCTATTGAAGCTTTCCTCCTACTGTCTAGCTATTCCTTCACCATTTTCTTTACACGATCACCATCTTTGTACCCCATCCTATCTATGCGTGGATGTGCCCAAAGGCTCAACCCTGGAACCTCTTCTTTTTCTTTCTAAATTCTCTCTTTTAGTGCTCTCATTAAGTCCCATAGATTAATTTATAATCTTTTTACAGATGATTCCTAAGTCTACATATCCTCCCACTCTTCTGAGTGTCATCCACTCTGAGGAGCTCTCATTCTTCTGTGGCTAGATGAGTGATTTGTCTAAGAACAAAATCCATACAGGAAGACTCCCCATGTCCCTCTATAGAACATCTCCCTCCTCCCATGGGAATGTTTTTCAGTGGGATCTCCTCCTATCATTAAAACAAAAACTTCCCCTTTCTTTTTGTTTGATTCAAACTTTATTTTTGCCTCTTCACCCAGTCTCCTGTAGGGTCTTGTCTGAGGGGCTACAGGAGTTATTCCCTTCATTGTCAACCTTTGCCTTGTTTAGGACACATCACATATTCCTCTCTATTTTCTTCCACACTTTCTGTAATTTAGTTCCACAAAAACAAACAAAAAACCCATAGACTCACCGGTAGGTGGGGTGTTGTGAAGTTTAGTCCATGGCATTTCAATCTTGCTTCCCTACTATCTCTTCTGTTTAACTTCAGCTTTCACCCTTGTCTCCTGTATTTTTAGAAATAATCTCATCATGGTCTCTCTGCTGTTTCTTTGTTGTTGTCGTCCTTGGTTGCTGTATTTGTTTACCTTTCTGGAGTCTGCCAGTAAGCATTTATTAAGCAAATACTATGGGCCAAGCCCAAGGCCAAATGCTGGGGGTACAAAAAAAGGTAAAAGACAGTTCCTGTCCTCAAGAAGCTCAAAATATAGGGGGGGGGGGGAGATAACAAGCAAACATATATGAACAAACAGGTCATATGTAGGGTAAATAGGAATAGAAGGAAGGCACTAGAGTTAAGAGGGTTTGGGAAAGGCTTCTGTGGAAGGTGGGATTTTAGTTGCACCTTAAAAGAAGCCAGGGAAGCCAGGAGGCAGAGATGAGAACAGAGAGCATTCTAGGCATGGAGGACCACCAGCAAAACATGCCTGGAGTCAAATCGTTAGAGCTTCTCATTTGTAGATCAGAAGGAAGGCCGGTGTCACTAGTACCAGGCACTGTTCTGACTGCTTTACAATTATTATTGCAATTATTAACTCACTTCATCCTTACAACAACGCTGCAAGATAACCCATATTTTACAGTGGAGGAAACTGAAGTAAACAGGGTTAAATGACTTGTCCAGGGTCACACAGCTAGTAAATGTCTGAGGCTGCATTTGAACTCGGGTCTTTCTGATTCTACAATCTGAGCTCTATCCACTGTGCCACCTAGCTGCCTCTCTGGTTCTATATCCCTCCCAAATTGGTCTCCATGCTTCCAGTCTCTCTCCTTTTTAATCAGTTCTCATTACAATCATCAAACTGTTTTTGCCTAAAACCCAGATCTTTCACTGCTGGATAAAATATCAAATTCTTAGCACAACATTTAAAGTTCTCAACATTACAGCTTCCACCATTTTTCTTTCATGTTAATTCTCTTCATACATTCTCCATTTTCGTTCAGATTGGCCTGTTAATGATTGCTTGCAAATGGTAGTCAGTCTCCTGACTCTAGGGCTTTGTTCAAGTTGTTGGTTCCCCATACCCAGTATGCTCTTCCTCCTCACCTAAACTAATCCGTAGTAAGCCCAGTAGGTGGGATTTGAACCCAGTTGCTCCTGCTCAAAGCAATGCTCTTAATATTTATCTGTTCTCCAGGATCAAAATTGTTTATTATAACCATCAAGCTTTATCTTCCTTTTTGCATTCTTTTCATTTACATTATTGTTTCGATTGTATATATTGTTTTTAGATCCTGTATATTTTACCCTGCATTAGTTCATACATCTTTCTCCATTTCTCATGGCACAATAATATTCAATTATATTTATACACCATGGTTTGTTCAATTATTCCCCAATTGATAGACAGTGATGGGCTCCGATGTTCCTAGCTATTTGTTACCACAAAAGTTGAATGAATAAAAAACATTTACTAAGTAATTTATTATGTGCCAAGTGTTTTGTAAACATTTTGGTCTTATATTTTGTCCTTTAACTTTGTTGGACGCTCTTTCTTGAGTTTTCAGACAGTGGGAAGACAAAGAAAGAGGGAGAGTTGAGGAAGATAGAGATAAACAGAGGCTGTTTGGTACCAGAAAAAGAGAGAGAGTATGTGTGTGTGTGTGTGTGTGTGTGTGTGTGTGTGTGTGTGTGTGTGTGTGTGTGAATTTTCTGATACTGAATAACTCTTCTCTGCACCATGTCATCAGGCCTGGTACTGGAGACACAGTGGTGTTATTGTTTGAGGGACAGAAGAAGGATATCGAAGTAGAACCGAATGACGAATTTAAAAGGACCAGTGGGAGATGACCTCTATTACGCCTGGAAGATGGTACAGCAAGAGGCGGCCTTGTTACCAGGTATGTGGGGTCTTAGAAGTTTTCTATGTCAGTTAACTCAATTGTAAAATGAGAATAATAATAACACCTATCTGCCAGGATTGGGAGAACCGAATGAAACAATATTTGTAAAGCTCTTAGCAATGTGTTGGGCACATAGGAGGATATGTGTGTGTGTGCGTATCTACGTACATCTATATATTTGCATGTGTGTGTGTGTGTGTATACATGCTGGCTGTCATTATTGTCGTCAGACTATAGGCTTATGAAGCTCTGGATTGGTGGGGAATTCTTTGAGTGATCACCAGCAAAATCTGGAGAAAGTTAAGCATGGCTTATTGCAAAGGAGCAGTATTGACCTTGTAGCCGGAATGGTTCAGTTTTTGGCAATTGCAATTTGTATATTTCAGATTCCATCAGAGCAATAGTGATATTCACTCCGCTTTTAGGACAGTCAGGCTACAGTTAGAGTGAGATGGGTTGTTTTAGACAGTAAGGAAAGGATTGTTGGGTTCTCTGAGATTCTGAGCAAAGGAAAGTGGGGAGGGGTGACAGGGAATTCCCTGAACAAAAGACATTTTAGTTGTTCAGTCATTTCAGTCATGCTTGACTCTTCATGACCCCATTTGGGGATTTTCTGGCAAAGATACTGGGGTGGTTTGCCATTTCCTTCTTCAGCTCATTTTACAGATGAGGAAACTGAGGCAAACAGGGTTAAGTAACTTTCCCAGGGTCACACAGCTGGTGAGTGTCTGAGGCCAGATTTTAATTCAGGAAGATGAGCATTCCTGACTCCAGGGCTGGCACTCTATTCCCTTTATCACCTAGCTGCCCCTGAACAAAAAAAGACAACCTTTAACCAACTGAAAGACCAGTAATGGCCCCAGAGAACAATGAAACACGCTGTCCCTTAACAAAGGGGAGCAACATGGGCAAAATGCTATATTATTAGACTTGGCCACTGTGTCAAGTGTTTTAGCATAATTGTTTCTCTTTGTTACATGGTAGGCTTTAATTAGAGGGAGGGGTAACTGTCTTATTTCCAGAAGCAATTGTGCTGTAAAAACCTAAGGTATTAATAAAAGGTGGTCATGCCCTTCTTGCTGAGAATCCTGGAGAAGGGGACATAGCAGAATATGTGACTTGGTGGCAGGAACCTTCTTGGAGACCATCATGTAAGATTCAAAGACTTTTCTCATAGATCCATATCTATCAGCTGGGGCTCCTTGGGGTAACCACATTTCAGTCTGGAGCTCTGTGGAGAAAAGATGCTAGACCATAGTCCATAGAGCGTTTCATTTTTTTATATTAGTTTATTATTTATTAGAGAATACAAACACTTTCTTTTTTTGGAGGGCAATTGGGGTTAAGTGACTTGCCCAAAGTCACACGGCTAGTTTTCGTGTCAGGCGTCTGAGGCTGGATTTGAACTCACATCCTCCTGACTTCAGGGTTGGTGCTCTATTCCCTGTGCCACCTAGCCGCGCCATGCGTGTTTCTTTAAAAAAAGAAAAAAAAGTTTGATCATCTGTGTAATTTTGCAAAGTTAGTTTTCTTTCCAAATGCTTAGTCCATAGGGGTTGGACAAGACGTCATCTGAGGTTCAGATGAAGAATTCTATGGTCTTACTCAACACAGGTTGCATGTGACATTAGACAAATCCCTCTTTCTCTTGGCCTCAGTTCCTTCCTCTGTTAAATGAAGGGTTTGGATGAATCCTTTCCAGATCTGAGATCTAATCTGTACTGATCCTTTCCTGTGATATTACTAGACTGCCACTGGCTCCTTGCTCTGGCATAGAAAAAAATCCTAACCATGGGCTCTTGGGGGACCTTGGGGGACTATTGGCTCAGGAAACCAAGAACAGTGTTACCCAATCCAGGCAAGGGTGTAAGACTTTAGGATTTGGTTCTGCACTAACACTAACAATATCTGACCTTGGTGTAGCAGGACTCTGGACTCACTCCTACAGTGAGGATGACTATATCTCCCCCTCAGCATTTTAGAGTAACCAGTATTCTAGAGTACCTACAATCTGGAGGTGTCTCTTCTATAATGCCATCAGTTCAAGTTCCCATTCTGATGTATTCTCCCCTATTGTTAATTGCCAGGGATTAGTACTTAGTTTCACTTGACCAATTAAAATCAATTAGCTTTTCCTTTCCAAGTTCTTTTTCTGGTCATGGGTTTCAGGTAGACCAATAATTTTCAGATTGTCTCTCCTGGATCTATTCTCCAGGTCAGTGGTTTTTTTCAAGGAGATATTTCACATTGCTTTCTATTTTTTCATTTCTTT
>JAQQSW010022821.1:0-10388 GCA_028646575.1 Pseudocheirus occidentalis
TTTTGCTTCCTTTTCCTTATGTTGGCCAGTCAATTAATTGGTTGGTTTTTTAGCTTTGTAGAACTGCTTCCAGGGGGGAAAGCTCTTTTCCAAATCACTGGGGTTTTCCCAGCTGCCAGAGCTATTACGGGAGTGTTGCAGCCCCCACCAACTTTGGCTTGCTGAAAGTACACCCCAGGACCGCCACCCAAGACCACAATCCAGATCCAGGCTGCTCAAAGGAAGAACACTTGGCCCTGATCAATTCGTTTCAGCCCCCCTGTGGAGTCTGCAGGCCAGGGGCTCTGAAGCAGCCCAGTGGGGCAGCTGGTGGTTACAGTCATTCCTGCCCTTCCCACACTGCTTCCTTGCCCCGAGGGCAGATTGGCCAAACTACTTTTCCTCCCCCAAATTAAGTTTCAAAGTTTCACTTTTACTGAGTGTCTCTAATGCTGGTTTGCTAGATGTGAAGATCACTCCAGGTGCAATAGATCTTCTCTGAAGTAGACTCATGCTGTGGCTTGTGAGGCTCTGCTCCTCCTGACGGCCCTTGGGCCTGACCGAGGTTGTGGTCTTGGGCTGGGCTGGTCTTGGCTCCTGGCCTGCCTCTATGAGCCCCTGCTCCCAAGCTGCCTTCAGGGAGAGATGTGTTTTCTGTATTTTTGTGAGTTTCAGAGTCTTAAAATTTGTCTGGGGTCATATTTTATGGGTATATAGGGTGGTTGTGTGGGAGCTGTGGAACCTTGCTGCTTCTACGCTGCCATCTTGGCTCCGCCCCCTCTCTCATAAACTTTTTTGTAATATATGCTCTTGGTGTCATCTGTGATCATGTCTTACTTTCTCTTTACCACGAAACTTCCCTATCAACCCCTCCCTACAAGTACCACTTCTGTTCAAAGAAATCACTTATCAAGGGCTTCTTGAGTCAGTGAAATAAAATGAAAGAAATGAATGAAATACATTAGACTGATTAAATGAACAAGGTGGCTTAAGTGTATGAGAGGAATAGTGAGAAAGAGAAATGGAGGAATCAATGAATTTTAATTCAATTTTAATTAAACAGAATGTGTGTTCTAATTCTGACTCAGTCCTTCACTTTTGTGCGGTTACAGATACACTTGTCCTTATTGATCCTTCCTTTCTGTCTCTATGGGTCTCTATATCCTTGGTGTTATAGGCCCTAGTGTATTCTTTCTGGGTCAAAGGGATGCACAGTTTATTGACTTTGGGGGCACAGCTGCAGATCATTTTTCAGAACAATTGGACCAGTCCCTACCTCTAACAGTTGTTCTTGAGAGTGCTATTCTACCATATCCCTTTCAGCAATTTTTTTTGGTCATCTTTAAATCTGGTGGAAGCTCAGGGTGGTTTTAATTTGAATTTTTGTGATTAGATTAGTGATTGTGATTTGGAGTCATGTAAAGATCCAGGAGATTTCATTTGAAATTTAATGGTGTTTACTTTGTTTTACTCTCCCTCTTAGAAGCTGTGGGGGAGGGGGGAGGGGCTCAGAGACACTTTAGTCTGGCCAAGCCTGAGGATTATTCTTGTTCAAAAACACAAACAAACAAACAAACAAACTGGTCAATATCAGATAGGTAAACTGTCACTGGCGTGGAGAATGATGAGGAAGAAGTGACTCTAAAGAGGAAGAAGGGATTCATCATAGAGATGAGAGTAGCCACACGTCTTGATTTATTTATTTGGGGGCAGGGAGGCGGGAAGGCTTATTAACCTGATCTTACAGGGAAATTCTATAGATGTGCTTTAGATTTTAGTGAAGCATTTAATAAGGTTTCTTTATTGAAACAAAACAATGGTGTATCTGGTAGAAAGTATGGAGATTTTTTGGCAGAAAAGATGAAGAGTTGAGCCAGACTGTAGTACAACCAGGTCAATTAACCAGAACTTGTAATGTTGATGATTTAAGATATTCCTCACCCATTAAAAGGCCTCAGGTGGAGCCCATGAAGGGGAGCTTGTTTAGGGGAGGCTTTTACACCTTTTGCTAATTTCTAATTAAGCACTGAGACTGGAGGGTTGTGATGCCCTCTGGCTCTGAGCACTATATATCCTGTGAGTTTGTATTTTGCTCTCTTATGAGTAGGATTTTGTGTTTCTCTGGTCAAGATTCTGAGTTGCAATATGTTCAGAGCTTCCCTGACTGCTCAGATGTAAAGGCTCTCTCAATCCAGGCATGTATATAAAGTTTATAGCAATATTGCTTTGATTCAGATAGTCAGTCCTGTCTGTTGGTCTTTGTTTCTCTGCTTGGGTTTCTCTTAAGTTCATGATGCTGACTTTTCCCCTGAACTAGCAAATGGAATTTTAAAAAAATGTTGACCCCTTAAACAGCTATTTTTCCTAGCAAAGCAGAACTCAGAACCTGTGCATCCTTGGTACAGCCGTGTGGTTGCCGCTACACCACTTAAATGACTAAAAATATGGTATGTGAAGAATATTTCAACATAAATTGCATAAAGGTCTCTAATGGAGTGCCCAATGCATCTCTGCTTAACTTTTTGCTGTATAACATGTTTATCGGTGATATGGACAAAGGCAGAGATGATACTCCTATCAACTGAGTATATGGCACAATGCTGGGATGGACAATTGATACCCCAAATAATTAGCACCTAGAAATGATCTTTATAGAAAGGAAGGGAGGGAAGAAGGAAGGAAGGAAGGGAGGAAGGAAGAAAGGGAGGAAGGAAGGAAGGAAGGGATGAAGGGAGGAAGGAAGGGAGGGAGGGAGGGAGGGAGGGAGGAAGGGAGGAAGGAAGGGAGGGAGGGAGGGAGGAAGCCTGGAACACGGAAGGGATTTTTTCAGTGCTTGATATGTTCCTGGAATTGTGCTAAGCAGTGAGGATATAAAGACATTTAAAATGACAGACACTGATTTCAAGGACCTTACATTCTAAAAACAAAAACAACATATAAAAAGGAGCTTAAAAAAGGTGAGAAGAAGAGACCACACATAAGAACATAATTCTGAAGTCCAGAAGCCAAGACAAATGCAGAGAGGAGCCAGGGCCCCTACACCAAAGGAAGGCTCCAGGAGGAATTCGTAACTGAAGAAGAGATTGTGTTCGAGATTGAGAAGGTGGGGAATGGTTGGATGTTCCAAGGTGGGGAGTTCACAGGCACTAACAGAACTTCCATGATCAGAGTACATGTTGTAAAAGTCCAAAAGCCAAGAACTGGGGTGAGAGGAGAATGAAGGCTGTCCTGAGCTCCTCCCCAAAATCAAAGCTATTGGAATCACCAACCAATGGAAGAAGAGGGCCGGCCTTATAGAAGGATTTTCCAAATTAAAAAGTCCAGACGGCCAGCTGGTTTTGGACAAGGAGGCTGAGTCCAATAAGGCGAAACTACTATGGCGAAGAATAAAATATTTAAGTTCAGAAAACCAACTTCATGAATAAAAAATGTGAAAAGGATGATGGGATGATAATTCAGTTGGAAAAAAATCAGGGGGAGAGTTACAGACTACAAGATTAATATGAACCAACCACATCACAAAGCAGGAAAGTTCATTCCTGTTTAGACTTTGTGTGTGTCCAGGATGAAAGAAGTGGGTAACATGGCAGTCCCTGACCAGATCAGTCCATTGCATGAGGATTGCACTCAATTCCAGGTACCACAATAGTAACCTGGAGAACACTCATAGTAGTTCAACCAAGACAATGAAAGACCTCAAGGAAATGACATATTAAGATGATTTGACAAAGGAATGATGTTTGCTTATAGTAAAGAAGACTAAGAATGAGGCAGCACATAATCACTATATTCAAACATTTGAATACTGGAATCTGAGAGATTAGCATTTTTCTTGTGCTTTTCCTTGAAGAGCCCAACTAGGAACTTTTGTAAGATAGATATTATAAAGAGATCTCAAATGTAGGTGTGATGCCAAGAAACACTTCCCAAAGGTTAGGACTTTCCTCACAGGGAATGGCCTTCCAAACCATGCCTTTCTCCCGACCAGAGGTCTTCAAGCAAAGGGCTGAATTGACTCCTTATGGAATAAATTTTACAGATTTGCTATGCTTTGGTTTTTCCGTGTTGAACTCTCTAACCTCCAAATTCTCTTCTAATTCCATGTTTCTATGTTTCCATATTTTTTCTCCCCAGAAAAGGAACCCCACATTGCTATCTCAGTATGGAATCAGAGGGCCATCTCTTAAATTTTTGCCTCCTCAGCACCTGTTTACCACCTGCAAGTGCTGTTGGCCTCAGGACAGCACATAAGGGCCATTTCTTCAGGAAGGAATAAGAAACCTCTGTTAGTGAAAGACAGTATCATTTTTGTCTTAAGCAAAGATTCAGCCTCATCTCTGTCACATCTGGCTCCTGCTCTTTCAGCTTTGAATAGACAGTGGCCAGGCATTTGCCAGCATCTATGCTGATGGGGCTTCCTTTACAAAAAGTGTGTACGTGTGTGTTACATCTTCCAAAAGAACCAAGGCTTGAACAGAGATTATGCTTCATGGTGTCAGGTGGAAAAATCTCAGAGGGCAATTCATGGACAAATCAATTAGTGGCTCATTTTCCAAACCCATTCATAACACCCAATTATGTCTCCCGAGTTTGATCGATTGCTACAGGAAAAAAATATTTCCAGAGTGGTAGAAACAAGTTGAACAATAGCTTAGTATGTGTCTTCTCTTTCATTGCAGAGAAACTTGTAGCAAAGTCGCTGGCTCTTCAGGCTCCAGAATCAACTGGAGTGATTATGCTTAATGGCTTTGCACTTGTCAAAGTGGTCAGAGGGGAGGCTAAAAACAGCAGTTAAAAGTTCAGGGATTTCTTTTTTTTAAAGAATTTGATTGAAAAATCAAGAACAAGCAAAGCATTTGAATGTTTATGCCAACCAAAGATAGCCATTAGTATTTTTCCCCATTGTTTCAAAGTGGGCTCTACCCACGGGGCCTCAGAGTTTAAATCTGATCCATGTAGCCTTTCAAGCATGAACCACAAATAAGATTGTTACTCATAGATATTGTATGTGTCCCTCAGTCTAGCTGTGGGATCATTCAGTCAACTTTAAGCAAGGGTTGTTATGTAGCGAAAATTTAGCACAGGGTCAATGTCCTATCTCCCTTCTTCCAGGATACTATTCTTATACAGAGCAATCAGAGGACAAGATTTCAAACCATACCTTACCTATTCTATTGGCATAATCTTTGGCAAATCGCAGAGGGTCGGGTAATTGTGGTACATAGAAAGACATAGAGACAGATAGGGACAGACACAGAGACAGAGAGAAAGAGAGAGAAACACAGAGATAGGAAAGACAGAGAGCCTTTCTCAAAGGAGATAATGATTGACTTTTTCTGTTAAGAAACACTTCTTGGTCTTTTTAAAAATTGTTTAGGAATTCCTATGCAAAAGTAACTTTACCTCTGGGACTGTGTTACTCCGGGGGATGTATCACTCCCATGGGCTTGTTGAAGGATGTTTGTGCAGAACGTCATATGTGGAAGAGTTAAGACAAATGGAGGAACCCTCACAGCTAAGGGGGAGCAAGGCTCTTCTACAGAGACTTGTCCAAAAGGGGCTGAGCTTGATTTCTGCAGAGTTGCTCATGAAGACCTTCTACTGAAGCACAGAGGAATCTGTAATATATAATAATGGAAGAAGAAAGGGAAGGCAGGTATACAAAATGATGGATTCTTGCAGTATGAGAACAGTGATTTTTTTCCTCATTAAAATCACCTCAATGACATTGTAGAAGAACGTTGAATTTAGAAGACTACAGCATAAAGCCTGATTCTACCTTTTGGCTCTTACTAGCTATGTGATGTAAGAAAATTAACCTCTTTTAGGCTAGGCTTCCTTATCTGTACAATGGGGATAATAGCCTCCCAGGACTGCATGAAGATCAAATGATATAGAAAAAAATTAAAGTGCTCCAATCTGGCCTCAGACACTGTGTGACCTTGGGCAAGTCACTTAACCTTATTGGTCTCAGTTTCCTTATCTCTGAACTGAGCTGGAGAAGGAACAGGCAAACCACTCCAGTGTCTTTGCCAAGAAGACCCCAAATATGTCCACAGTGAGTTAGACACAGCAGAACAATGACAATGGTTTCTTAACATTTTAAATTCTGTGAGAATCTAAGCACAACTCAGACACCATCTGTGTGACTTCAATGAAATCCTTTAAAGTTTCTGGGCCTCAGTTTTGCCATCTGTAAAATGAGAGGTTTGAACTATAATAACTCACATTGAACATTTGTAGAAAAAAATCTCTCAATCGATATTTCTAAGATTATTTCTTTAGAAATAAAGAATACATTAAAGACCAAACATCTGGATCCTCAGCCCAGGAGAAGCATTCTTTAATAAAATCTATTATAAGCTCCTAGAGGGCAGGCTATGTTTTCTCTTTATCAGTCATTCCAGCATTTGACACACTGTCTGGTATACAGCAGGTAATTAATAATTGTTCAGGTGTTGACTGTGACTGGGACACATCCATCAGGAGCTATTGAATCATTTGTGCTGGGAACCAATGAGGAGTTCATCAGCTGTCATTATTGTACGTTAGGTGTGTAGGTTAAGGAAAGTCAGAACAGGAATAAAAGTGGAAGATCATAAATACAAATCAATTAAGTGAACCTTTTTGTGTGCTTGAAATTTTAATGAATCCTTGAAGAATTCTCAGAGCTCTTAATGGCCCTGAGAGAGGAACATCTGAAATCATTGGTACATGTGTCTTAACTTATTAATATTTCAAGAGACCCTGCTGTAAAGCTTTTGGATTTTCCATGCACTCATTTTATTAGGGTTTTATATTTTTTTCCTTTATTAACAAAATATTTTATCTGACTAGTGAACTAAAGCCCATTAGCGGGAAAGGTCACTCACTGCCTGATTCTTTTTTTAATGCCTCATCCTGTGTAATGCCAAGGTCAGTTTGGATTTTTTCCCCTTCCTCTGGTAAGCCTGGTTTCTCCCATGAACAAAGAGGGAACACTTTCAAGCCATTATTATTAAAGGGGATCATACAGAGTCATAAAATCATAGAATTTTGGAGTTGGAAGGGACTTTAATGGTCATATAATAGAAGCCATACCCAAAAGGAAACCTCTCTACAGGATACCTGTAGAGTTTTCCTTCAGCTTTTGCTTGGTTTTCTCCATCTGCTAAGGCATGCCACTATGCTCAGAGGAAATTTTAAGTGTTAGGAAGGTTGTTTGCTGACACCAAACTTTACTGGTCTCTGCGTCTTCCCTTCCCCATCCCACCCCAAACTTCTCCTGGTTCTTTCCTTAGGAAGAAAATAGAAAAGAGACTAACCCCTTTACTGCGTGATTGTCTTTCAAGCATTTGATGCCTACAATCATACTCCCCACAATCTCCAGAGTCTTTTCTTCAATAGACTTGAATTTTAGAAGGAATGCAATTTAAGAATACCTCAAAGGACCCAGCTGAGTCAATGGATGCAGTACACTTTTTTTTTAATCCATAAGGCAAAGAAAAAAGAGATAAGATGAAAATGTTTATTTCAAAGTAAAATTTTAATAACATTTTTGTATCAACTAATTCATTTGGTCCTTTCAGTATTAAACATAGCAGTGACTTCATCCTGTATCTCATATGAAATAGATGCTGGTCTTCCCACAGTGCTAGTTGCTCACTTGAATATGCTTTCCAGTTTATTGATGTTCTTTTAAATCATGACATCCAGAACTGAACACAGTTCTTCAGC
Source organism: Pseudocheirus occidentalis (assembly GCA_028646575.1). Lineage (NCBI taxonomy): Eukaryota > Metazoa > Chordata > Mammalia > Diprotodontia > Pseudocheiridae > Pseudocheirus > Pseudocheirus occidentalis. Next base: position 7,696 of record JAQQSW010022821.1, read on the forward strand.
AGTGATCCTGACTGTAAACTAGCCTTCTAAACCATATAACTGTATCTCAGCCTAAACCAGGCTTGGGGAACTTGTGGCCTCAAGGCCACACGTGGCCCTCTACTCAACTGTGGTCCTTTGACTTAAACCAAACTTCAGAGAACTCTGTGAAGTTTGAATTCAGTCAACGGGCGCTATTTGAGGACCTAGAGGGTCACATCTGGCTTTGATGTCACAGCTTCCCCACTCCTGATCTAAACTAGGCCCCTAATCCAATCCCATCTAGAGGACTGATCTATGTGGAAAGTGTTTACAGCAGGATGACAAGAATAGTTAAGTATCTCAAGATCCCATGATATTGGCTAGAGATTGTGAAGATGTTGTTGTAGGCTGTGTTTGTCTTTCATTTTTAAAGAGGACTGAGGCATCAAGGAAATGATGACATGGCATTCGGTTGACTTTGATTTGAGTGAGGGTGTGCTGTGCAAGGTCACCAGCCTCACTTTTTCCTCCAGAGCCATCTGGATCCAGTTACCAGATGGTCATTGGGATGACTGGAGATGACCTATGAAACATTGGGAGACCCTAGCCCTTTTAGGTTGAGACCTTTTCAAGTACTCACTTAGGGTGAACCAATGGCCATTCAGTGAATAGGCTTCTTTAAGGATGAGTCAAGGGATGGCCCCTTTAATTAGCAAAAAAAGAAAGAAAAAAAAATCAAACTTACAGGGGAAGAACTTCAGTGCTGCTGTTCTAAAAAGAAACACTTACAATTGACATTCACTCTAAGCCAAGAAGGCCCAAAATACAGCCATTGAGTGGAGGTTCGCCAGGGTCCTATTGTGGTTGAATCTATGAGCTTTGGAGTGAACTTGGTTTAAGGTTTGAGGAAGGAAGGAAGGAAGGAAGGAAGGAAGGAAGGAAGGAAGGAAGGAAGGAAGGAAGGAAGGAAGGAAGGAAGGAAGGTAGCCAGTAAACTCCAAATTAAGTGAGCAACTTCTGGCTATCAAAATTTCCTAAAGTCGAGAAGACATGAGTTATATAACAGGTATTGAAAGGGATATGACAAGTATGTAAAGCAGTAGTTTTCAACCTGTGGGCTGTGGCCCCTTTGGGGTTCAAACTACCCTTTCACGGGGTCACAGGGGTTGCCTAAGACCATCAGAAAACACATATTTCTGATGGTCTTAGGAACTGTGACACAGCTCCTATACCTGTCTCCAGGCGGGTTCACCCACATGCAGATATTCCCACATATGAGTATTAAAGGGTAATGGCATTAGTCAGGTTGAGAACTACTGAAGGGATAAAAATAAAGATAAAAGATTAACCTGACTCTGCTAAGCCTTGGAAGGCAGAACTAGGAGCAATGAGAGGAGAGGAGAAGGAAGAGAAGCATGCAGATTGAGTCTTGACACAAGGAAAATTTGCCATCAGTTATAATCACCATTAATGGAACTGGCATTGTGACCTGGGGGTGTGGGCTCTCTTTCCCTACCACTTTCCCATTTCAGACAAAGCCTGGATGACCATCTGTCTGGGTTGTGGTAGGGAATATTCTTGTTCAGGTGAGAGTTAGATTCACTGGTCTCTGAGGACTCTTTAAACTTTGATATATTGGGATTCTCCCTTCAGACCAGAGTTTAGGTGACTGGAATATAGAAAGCCATGATTTTGTGTTGACATGTTATAGCAAAGGGAACACTCTATTATTTTAGAATAAAGTTTTGCACTAGAAATTGATATGATTTTTATTTCAACAAGCCATACTTATAAGGTTAAAAGAAAATATCTCTTCCAAGGAGAATTTAAAAGCTCTGATAGACGTTCCTGTCCTCCTGTCCCAGTTTGCTTATCTGTAGAAAGAAGTCTATATAGATAATCCAGTTTAAAGTTCTCCAATTCCAAATCACAGCTATTTACACTATGTCATTTTTAACTTCCTCTATATAACTGGTATTAAGTGGAATGCCTGTAAGTACAAAATATCTTGTAAAATGTGTTATTCACTTTCTGACTCTTTTTTAAAAGGTAGTGAGTATAATTTAATATTTTCTTGATCACTCGTAATGATGACCTGACTGTGAAACGACAGGGCAGCACTACGAAGGTTCTTTCCTCTTCAGGTCCTTGACTGGGCTAAATGACAATGCAATGTAGGTGTACACTTGATCTTTTCTGTTTCTTTCTTTTGATCCTAGATGTGACATAACCCAGTCTCTGCTGTCATCCTTGCTCCTGCCACACCTTAATATTGTTTTTAAGTGTGGTGCCCAAAGGTGAACACAAAATTGTACAATGTCTGACCAGAACGCAGTAGAATTGAAATAATTAACATTCTTGGGCCTTTCTTTGGGGGACTTCAGGGTCAATAGGAGAAAGGGAGTTAACAAAGCTGTCTTGGTTGCCTTCCCCTCTCTTTGGAGGGCAGAACAATAAAATCCTCCCCAAACCTTCTTTTACAGAGACCTCAGAACTTTTCTTATAGCTCTATTTTCCACCAGTGCTTCTGCATGGGTTCTTCTCCACAGAACACCATGTGACCACACCAAGTACCCCTGGTCCCCTCACCTTCTCCCTTGCCAGTTTCTTTTGTATATTTTCTTCCATTAGATTTTCAGATCCTTGAAAGCATGGTCTTCGTTCCTTCCTTCCTACCCTCCCTCCTTCCTTCCTTCCTTCCTTCCTTCCTTCCTTCCTTCCTTCCTTCCTTC
>JAQQSW010022822.1:0-10388 GCA_028646575.1 Pseudocheirus occidentalis
GCAGGGGAGGAGAGCGTTTTGCAGACAGCAGTCTCTTGAGCAGGTTGATCTACCGTCTGCATGCACCCGTGAGCACGCACATTCTATTATTTTAGGTGGTTTGGTGCAGGAGTGCAAGGGTGGGGGGAGCCCAGTCCCCTCTGGAGTGGGGAAACGGACAGGTCTTGAAAGGGCTTTCGAGGAGCCTAGTAACCTTTTAGGTGGGAGCTAGCTGACCCTTTGAGTGTGTGTGGGAGGGAATTGGGGAGTGGACAGTCAGGGTCTTCTCGATCCACTGAGGATAATAGGATCTTTCTAGGAGCCCTGGAGGGAGTGGACATGCCCTATCATAGAAGAGATTCAGAAAACACAGGTAAACCAAGGTGAAGCCCCCAGAGAACATTCTAGCTTCGCCAACCAAATTCTCCAAACGGGTTCCCCTCAAAAGCTCCTGCCCTCACTATCCCCCTCCCGCCCTTGTGAGCCTATTTTCTCCTGCATCAAATCGGACTAATTGAGTTGTGAACTCCCCACCCCATCTGAATTCCGGGGATCCTGCACCACAGTCTTACAAGTGACCACTCAGCCACAGTAAGGGGCTGCTTGAGCAGTAGCAGCCACTGCCCCCCACTTCTGCAAAGAGGTTTAGATTGGACTCAATTTTGAGGGAGATCTATGGTCAGGAAGGGAAGATATCCCCCTGACAAAAATTGGCATGTGTGGAGGCTAGTGTGCAGCTGGAAGCAAATCTGAGAGTTCTGGCTCCCCACATTCCTTCCCACTCTTCCCATCTTCTCCCCTCCCCCACCTTCCCAATCTCCCCTTTTCATACTCTTGTGATCCCCCAAACTTTGAGCCTGGTGTTCTCTCCCATTGCCTGCTCTTCCCCTCCCCCACTCCTCTCACATCCTTTGGGGCCCTGTGCCAAGTTGAGGGGGTGACAAAGAAAGTTAGATACAGGAATTTTACCCTCACGGGTCTCCAAAAAGTTATGAGTGCATATTAGCAACTGGTTAGGAGGGGTTTTCATCCTGGGATCCAATTGTACAATGACTCCAAATGACCCAGTGGTTTCTAACCCTGAGGGATATACCCCACAAGGAGAAGAGAAAGGGGTACACATATGCTGAATGGAGTAATATGCATTTACACTACAATGAATAATTATGCTGAGTACAAGGTAATTGATTCTGAGGTCTGAGAAACAACCCAGTGGAGATCACCAGTGGCCTGGGGGGGGGGAGGTAATCATGAAAAATGATATTTTTGTTTGAGGAGGCCAGTTCTAAGCTGACTCAGATATTTTAAAATCTTGTTTTTATTGATTACTCTTATTGATTTTATTATTTAACATTTTATTTTATTATCACATCACTTTCATTTCCAAATATATCCCTCTGCTACAAATACCTTTCAAAAGCAGTTCAACAAAAATCAAATGACAGTCATAATATATGTAAGAATACACACCCACTGTCTGCCACTTCTGCAAAGAGGGTAGCATGGTCTGTAGTCAATTTTGAAGGAGGCCTGTGGCCAAGGAGGCAAAAGCAAAGACATTGCTGACCAAAAAAAAAAATTGGCACAAGTAGATGCCAGAAGGAGTAAAAGAGAAATACTAAGTCTATTTAATACTGTGTGTGTGCAAGGCTTTGTGCTTGGAGCAGATACAAACTGCTCCAAGACGAGGGCCCTGCTTTCGAGGAGTTTGTAATCTGCTTGATTACACATGATGGAAATTCATTTATGTATCCTAAATCTGTAGATTTAGGAATTTAGAAGTTGTTTAATCTTCATTTTACACTTGAAGAAAGTTCAGTCTTCATGGCTTGTCCTTCCATTTCACCTAGTTAAGCACAGGGATAGTCACACCTTGGATCTTGCCATCCATGCATTGTAAGTGATTCGATTTCATGGCCAAAAAATCTGATTGTGTACTTCAGGAAGGAAGCAATAGGGAGACAGTGAAAATCAGAGATAGAGGAAGAGATCAGTCTGATCATAATCCATTGTCAGCTGGATTTCTCCTAGTTCTCTGTCCTCACCCTGACCTCCAAACCCTTTACCCATACATTGGCAACATTGGCCTCCTCTCCCAATGCTGACTGACCCCTTGGTGAACTACCTCAATACTGCACAATATTAAAATGTCCAGTTTCTGAGTCCTGGGAAAGATCTAACCTTGCTGAACAATGGAATGTGACCCCAATCTCCCTTCTCAGCTCCTGCCCAAAGGCCAGTGCAGGGGATATGAAGAAAGGTAACAATCTAATGGGAAAGACAACATGAAACCATCTGGCTACAGACAAATTCTATACAAAGTAGATTGGAGATAGGGAGGGAATGCACTAGAATCAAGGGAGATTTGTGGAGGTCTTCCTGAAGAAAGTGGGATTTTAGCTGAACCTTGAAGGCAGCCAGGGAAACTGGGAGGCAGAGGTGAAAAGGGAGAGCATCCTGGGCAAAGAAGGCAGCCAGTGAAAAAGTGTCTTGTTTGTGGAACAGCAAGGAGGCCAGTCTCACTAGATCAAAGAATATGGGGAGATATGGGTTGTAAGAAGACTGGAAAGGTAGGAGGGGGCCAGATTATAAAGGGCTTTGAATGCCACACAGAGGATTTTATATTTGATCCTAGAGATGACAGGAAGCCATGAAACAATACTGACCTTTGTCCACTACAAATTTATTTTGTCTAACCTCAACTGGTCACTCACCACAGCACGGCAATCTACTGTTCCTAATTGATTCACTATTACATTTATCACAATGTCTCTGTCTCTGTTTCTCTATCTCTCTGTCTCTGTCTATCTCCCTCTCTCTCATCTTCAATATCTCCCTATTGCTTCCTTCCTGTAGTATACAAACATACATTTTCCCATACTTAAAAATAAAAAAAAATCTTTCCTCCTACTTGATCCAACCATCCCTTCTAGTTCTCCCCCTTCTCAGCTAAACTCCTTGAAAAAGCTATTACCTCGGCCTCTACTTCCTCTCCCCAGATTTGCTTCTAAACCCTCTTTAGTCTGGCTCCCCATCTCATCATTCAGCTGAAACCATTCTTTCCAAAATTACCAATAATCTCTTAATTGTCCACTCTAATTTGTCTTTTCTTAGTGCTCATCCTTTAAGATTTCCCTGCAGCCTCTGACACTATTGATCACCTTTTCCTGGATCTTTCTCTTCATCCTTTTCTACCTGTCTGACTAATTCTTCTCAGTCTTTGCTGGTCCTTCATCCAGGTCATTCCCACTAACCATGAGTATCCCCTAAGGCTCTGTCCTGGGCCCTCTCTTCTTCTCCCTCTATATTATCTCACTTGGTAATCTGTTGCCTACCAGGGATGTAATCAACATCTCTATGCAGATGACCCCTTTTGTGTTTGTGTGTTTTTATTTTTTTTTTAATGTATGTTTTTAGAGCAGCAGATAAGTAAGGATTCATCACAGCCTGGACTGTTTAATTTTATTTGTTTATTTATAAAGTGAATTCAAACCTATGGGAAGAAGACTGGAGAACAGAGTTGGATGCTCTGCAATAGTTTGTTCCCCTAGAATTGAGCTCTAGTTATCAGCGCTAATGAAAGGGCCATACAGGCAGCCACTAATTTACAACTGATTGGTCTTCTGTGGTAAGTGGCTGTTAAAAGACAAATGTTGAAGTTGGAAAAAAAATCTTTGTGGCAAATTTCTCTGATAAATGCCTGATATTCAAGATATGTATGTTATATATTATATAGCATATGAGGCATTTACATGGATTATATACATATATAACTGTGGAAAATTTCTCTGATAAATGTCTGATATCCAAAATATATGTTATATATTATATGGCATGTTTTACATATGGAATTATATATTGAATTTCTATATTATAGATATGGATTATATATTTACATGTATACCTCTTTGTGGCAAAATGTTCTGATAAATGTCTGATATCTAAGTATATGTTACATATATATGTATGTATCTGTGGCAAATTTCTCTGATAAATGATGTCTAAGAGATGTGCATGTTATATATTATATAGCATGTATAATTGTATATGAAATTGACATATTATATGTGGATATTTTGTATATATAATCTGTGGCAAATTTATCTGATAAATATTTGATATGTAATGTAGAAAATATATTTTCTATATAACATATGTAATATAGTATATATTATTGGAAATTGACATAAATATGTAAGAATAAGAACCATTCTGTGATAGTCAAAGAATATGAAGAGACCATTTTCAAAAGAAGAAATGCAAACTATCAAAGAACCATATGAAAAAAGGTTCCAAAATTCCTAATAAGGGAAATGCAAACAAAATCTGGTGTTCAAGAATGTGGTCATCGTTGTAATCCCAAACACTAATTAATCCCAAAGTCATTTCCCTTTGGCTTCTGGAATGCTTCTCCTGATATTGTTTTTAACAGCATGTTGATCATTTTAATTAATCTTTCAGATGAAGATTTTTTAAAAATTGGTTTGCATTCCCACAGCAGCTGTGGCTTTGTAAATATTCTCATCATTGTCCTTTGTCTATGCCACCTATCACCAGTGAGGCTCTGTTTAATCTGTTCAATCTTCCAAAGTAATTAGCGTACGTGTTCTTTAGAGGTTTTCAGGATTCCATGGTCTTTCAGGGTTTGCCAAACATTTAAAAAAATTATCTCATCTCGTCTTGGCGACAACCCTGGGAGGTCTATGCAACTATTATACTTGTTTATAGATGAGGAAAGAAGCTGAAAAAGGTTAAGTGCCTTGCCCAAGGTCACACAGGTAGAAAATATCTGAGGGTAGAATTGAACTGAGATCTTCCTAAGTACAAACCCATTACTCCATCCACTAGAATATGATGAGGTGTAGGCTCTGGGACCCCCCCCCCCTTTTGAGCTCTCCTTGAATCTTTGAGGTACATACTCTGGGAAACCTCTTGAAGTCTGATTGAATCTTCAGGAGGCATTTGCAGAGGCCATAAGTATTTCATTGTGGCTGGGCCCAAACCTGTTACTAGCGTGGCCCTCCATTGTCCATCTGCTTCCCACCGTGGAGCCTATTAAAATATCAGTCCCCCTCCCCAAACTCATTACTGGAGTCAGACCTCATTGGCTGCTCCTGAAGACCCTCCCCAGGCTCCTCCTCTGAACCATCCCTAGATTCCTCTGTATATGACTCCATCTTCCCTCCATCTTCATGAGTGCGCCACAGAATGCCCTAGCAGAGACTTGCTCTGTGAGAACGCCGTAGAATAGCTTAGCATAGACTTGCTCTGTGTGAAAGCTCCATAAAACAACCTAGCATAGACTGGCTCCTTAAGAGTCTACCCCATATCTTTCAATAAACTTTACTTTTTCTTTGGCTGAGAAGACTTGAGTGGAATTCTTTTTGGGGTCTCAGGCATCCCTAACCCTCTTTGGGTAACCTCTTCAGACTACTCAGGTGCCTTTATCTAAACTGAAAGCCTCTACTCTATGTTCTCTTTTTTTTTGCCTTCTTCCCTCCACTCCAAGTCCACAAAATGTTTAACACAGAAATTATTAACTGACTGATGTGGTGGGAATGTATTGGGTGGCAGGAGGAAGCTAAACTGAGATTAGCCATTGGCCATGGGTAATTAAAAAAGAGAATAAGAAACATGTAGAAAATGACCTAAACTCTTACATCAGTAAAATACAGAAAAAGCAGATCAAGGAGTTGGGATGCAATTAAAATTTTAAAAAAATTTAATCTCCAATTAAACACAAAATTGGAAACCCTGAAAATCAAAGAGAGATTAATAAAATTGAAAATAAGAAAATCATTGAACTAATAAATAAAACTAGGAGCTGGTTTTAGGGGAAAAATAAAACAGATAAACCATTAGTTAAATTTCATTTTAAAAAAAGGAAAACCAAAATATCCAGTAACAAAAATGAAAAGGGTGAATGCACCACCAATGAAGATGAAATTAAAGCAATTATCAGGAGTTATTTTCCCAATTATATGCCCATAAATCTGACAATCTAAATTAAATGGATGAATATTTATAAAAATATAAATTGCTCAGATTAATATAAGAGGAAATAGAATACTTAAATAACCCTTCCTTAGAAAAAGAAATTGAACAAACCATCAATGAACTCCCTAGGGAAAAATGCCCAGGACCAGATGGATTCACAAGTGAATTCTACCAAACACTTAAAGAATAATTAATTCCAATACTACATAAACTATTTGGAAAAATATGCAAACAAGGAGTACTACCAAATTCCTTTTATGACACAAATATAGTTGCTGATACCTACACTAGGGAGAGCAAAAACAGAAAAAGAAAACTATAGATCAATTTACTTTTATACCAGAAATGCAGGGCTGGTTCAATACTAGGATTATTTGTTATCGATACTCTATCGATAACAAACCCATAGAAATCATATGATTATCTTAATAGAAGCAAGCATTATCTGTAAAAGGGATATGCTAGAGGCCTTCCCAAGGAGACAAGGAGTAAAGCAATTAGCACCACTATTATTCAGTGTTGTTCCAGAAATGCTAGCTATAGCAACAAGAGAAGAAAAAGAAATTAAAGGAATAAAAATAGACAACGAGGAAACAAAACTGTCCCTCTTTGCAGATGATATGGTGGCATACCTAAGGAATCCTGGAGAGTCAACTAAAAAGCTAGTTAAGATAAACTCACATAAATCCTCAGCATTTCTAATGATTACTAATAAAGTCCAGCAGGAAGAGAGAGAGAAAGAGAAATTCCATTTAAGATAACTGTAGACAATATAAAATACTTGGGAATCTACTTACCAAGACAAACCCAAGAACTATATGAACATAATTACAAAACCCTTTTCACACAAATAAAGACAGAGTTAACAATTGGAGAAATAAATATTAATTACTTGTGAGTAGGCCAAGTCAGTATAATAAAAATGACAATTTTACTTAAGTTAATTTACTTAATCAGTGCTATACCAATAAAGGTAACATATATATATATATATATATCCTTTTTGGAGAGGCAGTTGGGGCTAAGTGACTTGCCCAAGGTCACACGGCTAGAAAGTGTTAAGTGTCTGAGGCTGGATTTGAACTCAGGTCCTCCTGACTCCAGGGCTGGTGCTCTATTCACTGTGCCACCTAGCTGCCCCCAACAAAAATAATTTTATAGAGCTAGAAAAAATAATAGAAAATTCATCTGAGAGAACAAAAAGTCAAAAATGTCAAGGGGATCAATGAAAAAAAAATACAAAGGAAGGCAGCCTAGCAGTACCAGATCTCAAAATGTATTGCAAAGAGGCAACCATCAAAACATATCAAAACATCAAAATTGGTATACTGTTGTTCAGTTGTGTCATGCTATTTGAGTTTTTCTTGGCAGAGATGGTGAAGTGGTTTGCCATTTCCTTCTCCAGCTCATTTACAGACGAGGAGACTGAGGCAAACAAGGTTAAATGACTTGCCCAGGGTCACACAACTAGTAAGTGTTTGAGGATATTTGAACTTGGGAAGATTTGGTCTTACTGACTCCAGGCTGGGCATTCTATCCACTGCGGAGCCACCTGGCTACCCAAACAGTCTGGTATGGGATATGATGGGGTGGTGGGGCTTGGACTCCAAAGAATCCTGAGATCATGTCTCTGAAAGTAACCCAGTCTCCCACTCCCACATCTCCAACACCCCCGTGAGGAAATTTTCCCTCGTTGAAGGCCTGATTCTGTGATTCCCTTTTCAGAGAAGACATAGGGATACTGACTCAAGGAATCTTCTTCCCACCAGATCCCCAAGTTCCATGCCTCTGACAACTCCCTCAGTGTGTGGTATACTCCCTCCACTTTCCCATCCATAGCTCCCAGAGACACCTGGACCCTTAGATCACCTAATTAGCATACCTGGCATTTCTTTACCATGCCCCTTTTCTATATAAGCTCTAGATTAACCCCCATTAAGGTGCACAGTCCTCAAAGGGACTTCTCCTGCTTCCACTGGCACTTAGTAAACTGTCTCTTGACTGAAAGAGGACTTGGCTGTGTGAATTCATTCCAGGAGACTATACCTTGGCATTCTTAGGGTCCTAGCACCCCCAACATCTATTTAAGAAACAGAGTAGGGGCAGCTAGGTGGCACAATGAATAGAGAGCAGTGGCCCTGGAGTCCGGAGGATCTGAGTTCAAATTTGGCTTCAGACACTTAACACTAGCTGTGCGACCTTGGGCAAGTTGCTTAACCCCAATTGCCCTGCCTTACCCTCTCCCCCTCCCAAAGAAAGAAACAGAGTGGTTGATCAGTGGAATAGACTGGGCACACAATATATAGTAGTAAATAATCATTATGACCTATTGTTTCATAAACCCACAGATCTGAGCTTTTGAGGTCAGAACTCACTATTTGACAAAAAGTTGCTGGGAAAACTTCAAAGCAGTTTGGCATAAACTAGGTACAGATGAACATCTCACACTGCATACCAAGATATAGTCAAAATGGGTACATGATTTAGAAAGAAAGGGTGATACCATAAGCAAATTAGGGAAGTGTGGAAAATTTTACCTTTTAGTTCAAATACAGAGCATTAGTGGATATGAAACAGGTAATTTTGATTACATTAAGTAAAAAAGGTTTTGCATAAACAATACAACTAAGATTAGAAAGAAAGCAGGAAACTGGGGGAAACATTTTATGGTAATTTTCTCTAATAAAGGCCTCATTTCTTAAATATATAGAAAACTGAGTCAAATGTGTAAGAATATGAGTTATTCTCCAATTGATAAATAATTAAAGAATATGAACAAACAGTTTTCAGATGAAGAAATCAAAAGTATCTATAGCCATATGAAAAAATAGTCTAAATCACTATTGATAGAGAAATGCAAATTACAAAAAATTTAAGGTACCACCTCACACCTCTCAGATTGGCTAATATGACAGAAAAGGAAAATGACAAATGTTAGAGGGAATGTGGAAAAATTGGGAGGACTAATGCCCTGTTGGTGGAGTTGTGAACTTAGCCAACCATTCTGGACAGCAATTTGGAACTATGCCCAAAGGGCTATAAAACTGTGCATACTCTTTGACTTAGCAATACTACTACTAGGTCTATATTCCAAAGAGATTTTTTTTAAGGAAAAGGATCTATATACACCATACAAAAATATTTATAGCAGCTCTTTTTGTGGTGGCAAAGAATTGGAAATTGAGGGAATGGATACCCCTCAGTGGGGAATGGCTGAATAAGTTGTGGTATAGGATTGTGATGGAATATTATTGTGCTGTAAGAAGTGACAAGCAGGATGCTTTCATAAAAACTAGGACTTATATGAACTGGTGCAAAGTGAGAGAAGTAGGGGGCGGCAAGGTGGCGCAGTGAATAGAGCACTGGCCCTGGAGTCAGGAGGACCTGAGTTCAAATCCGGCCTCAGACACTTAACACAAAAAACTAGCCGTGTGACCTTGGGCAAGTCACTTAACCCCAACTGCCCTCCAAAAAGCAAAAAAACAAAAAACAAAAACAAAAAAAAAGTGAGAGAAGTAGAGCCTAGAAAGTGTTGTACACACTAACAGCAATATTGCAATGATGATCACCTGTGAAGGACTTAGCTATTCTGACGAATACAATGATCTAAGGCAATTCTGAAGGACTTATGATGAAAAGTGTTATTCACCTCCAAAGAAAGAACTGATGGAGTCTGAATGCAGATTGAAGCATACTTTTTCCCCACTTTCTTCATTTTTCTCGCTTGTTTTGTAACATGGTTAACATAGAAATATGCTTTGCATGATTTCACATGTGTAATTGATAACACATTTCTTATCTCACAATGGGTAAGGGAGGGGCAGGAAGGAGGGAGAGAATCAGAATTTGAAAAAATTTAAATGTGAAAAATAGATAATTTTTTCAAAAGAAAATTAAGGGCTTGCTGATGTATACATTAAGGAAATTGAATAACAGCTCTAAAGGATGTGAAAACACAACATTTAGCAGTAGGTTTTCCTCTGAAGACTAGCTCAAGTCCTTCCTTAGGGATGGAATCATGGGTAAGATCACTTAACTGTTTTGTTCCAGTTTCCTAATGTTCATTTGAGTGAGAGAGAAACAAATCTCCTTATAGGTAATAAGGTGAATAAAAACTTTATTAACATTTGGAAATCCTCTTATGAACTGATCCCTTGCTATCTATAATACAACTTTACAGCCAGAAGGGACCTTAGAATTTGTATTGTACGCCCCTTCTTTTTAGAGAGGAGGAAACTGGAAGATTATAAGGTCGTAGATCTGTGAGGGACAGCATGATATAGTGGACAGGGCTCTAGGTTTGGAATTGGAAGGTGTGGATTCAAATCCTACATCAGATACTTTTTTTTTTTTTTTTTTTTTTGCTTTTTGGAGGGCAGTTGGGGTTAAGTGACTTGCCCAAGGTCACACAG
>JAQQSW010022823.1:0-10387 GCA_028646575.1 Pseudocheirus occidentalis
GGGGCTCAACCCAAACACTGACGAGTCGGACCTTCGGGGACATTTTGAGGCCTTCGGCAGCCTCACAAACTGTGTAGTGGTGATGAACCCCCACGCCAACTGTTTGCTGCTTTGGCTTCATCACTTTCTCCAGCGTGAATAAAGCCGATAGAGCGATGGCCGCCTCGCCCCATCCAGTGGACCGCAGCCGAGTAGAATTGAAGCGGGCAGTGCCCCGGGAGGACTTTTGCAAACCCGGGGCCCACGTCCGAGACAAGAAGATCTTCTTCGGCGGCATCAAAGGTGCAGTTTGGACGGGTGGAGAAAACAGAGATCATCATCGACAAGCAGTCAGGCAGGAAGGGGGGCTTTGCCTTTGTCCACTTCGGTGACCATGATACTGCAGACAAGGCCGCCGTGGTCAAGTTCCACCCCATCCAAGGCCACCGAGTGGAGGTCAAGAAGGCTTTGCCCCGGGAGGACCTGGACCTTTGGGGTCTCGACTCGCCTGTCCTGGGAAGCAGCCGTGCCTGGAGACCTTCCAACCGAGCTCGCACAGGTCTCTCCTCCAGCCCAAGTTCTGACCCTACCCCCAAAACTAACGTCGACCCCGGCCCCGCCCCTAACCCTACCCCCATCCATCCTTAACCCCGCTCGGTGGTCAGGCCCCAAATTTGCTGGGTGGTTGGGTCCGAAACTTGCCCGGTGGACGGGCCCCAAACCTCCTGAGAACCCTGATGCCAAGTCGGCTGGGGGCCCTGCCCTTGAACCTGATGGGGATCTCGCTCCACATCAGTAGGGGGTCCTGATTCCAAGTCTCCTGGGGACCCTGACCTCAAACCTGATGGAGAGTTTGACCCTAAATTTGACAGAAGTCTCATCTCCACAGTTGCCTGGAACCCTACCCCAAGCCAGCCTGCATTCTTAGCCCCAGACCTGCATGGATCCCCAGCACCAAATCTGGTTGGAGCCCCAACCAGAAACCTGGTTGGGAACCTGATCCCAAAGCTGTGGGGGTGCCTATCCCCAAGGCCACTGGGGACACCTGGGTCCCTGAAGCCAAGCCTAGCACTGGCCCTGCATCTAACCCAGTGCTCACCCCCAAGTTTGAACCTAGACTCAGCCCAGATTTAGGTAAAAAAAAATCAGCCCTTTCCTTAACTTGGGTTCCAGCCCCAAATCTGACCTTGGCCCCAACCTCAAACCAGGTCTTCTTGGCCCTGCGCCAAGCCCCAAACCGGGTTCTCCTCAGCCCAAACCCAAGCCCTGGTCTTCTTGGTCCTGGCCCATGCCCCAAACCAGGGCTTTGGCCCAGGGAGTGGTCCCCTCCATAATGTAAGCCGAGGCACCCGTGATCAGAATGCCCCACCCGTGATCAGAATGCCCATGGTGGGAACTGCAACTGATCTGGCGTCTACCGTGGAAGGAGCAAGAACCAGACCAGCTACAGCCAGTGCCGAGCAGCCCTTGGCCCTATGAAGAGGTGTTGGGGTCGTTTGGAGAATTGGACAGGACCTTCCAGAGGTACCCACAGAGATGGGGCCGCTGGCTTTGGGGACAACTAGGAAGATGGTTTTTGTAACTAGCTGGGGGGTGGAGAGAGTGGCCTCGCTGTTCTGATCTACCTTTTGGGGCTGCTCCTACTTCTTTGCTGACTTAGTGTCCTCTGAAGTCACCTGCCCTTGCCCCTCCCCATTGAAATGCTGTCCCATTTATACATTTCTCTGTTGTAATCTTCATTGAGCTTGAATTCTCTTTTGTTCATTATTACTTAGAACCTGGTGGGTTTTTTTTATAGCAGCCCAGAGGCATGTTATTTGGGTTTGTTAAGGGTACCTGGAAGGGATGAGTTGGGGGCGGGAGAGAAGGGTGGAGTTCCGGTAAGGAGGTGACTGTCGAAAGGATTTAGTGCTTAGATGCCTTCTCTTTAAAAAACAAACTGTTTTAGATTCTGGGAATGAGTTTAGATAAATTTTAAGTTGAGATTATTTTTTTTTAATAAAACTGTTTAAACATAAAAAAATGAGGAATTTGAGGCTTAGAGATTCTAATTATCCAGCTCATTGTTACAAGTATAGTAAGCACTCTTCAAACTCAGGTCTTTTCTGATTCCCAAGTTCATAGATTTTCCTCCTCTGAAATGTTGCAACCTGCTGTCTTAATATATAAAGGAAGTAACTTCAAAGGAGTAGTCCAGTCAAAATATAATGAGAAACATGAAGAGAGATAGCTCATTTCCAGCTGTGGAAGGTGGAATAGTAGGCAAGTCTTCATAGAAGATATGCCACCTGGCTTGGGCTTAAAGGAAGGGAGAAATATCAACAGGTGGAACTAGACATCAATTCCATGAATGAGAAATAATATGAGTAAAGACACAGATATGGATGAAGAACAGAATAAACAGGAAGGTAGTACTTTTCTGTTTATATGGAATGTAGAATATGTGATGTCAATATTGTTAGATCAGGTTAAAAAGAAAGGTGAGTTGATGCCTGCACCAAAGGGGCACAGGCTAAACATGAGTGTGGCAATGATGAGACACAAGCGAGGTGGGAAGATTTCTAGGCAGTCCACTTATTTATCTGAAGGTAAGGATTTATATATTAATAGCAAAAGTGATTCCATTGTGTGATCACTTCTTGGTAATCACACCCTATTCCCTTGCCAATCAAGGAAAATTGGTGAACCAGTCACCCTGAGCAACAATAAGCCCTCATGAGGTGTGGAGCCTAGGAAAATCTTGATCCAGACTCTACCCATGACTGGACTAGCTCAGTACTGGCCCTCTGCAGTAGGAACCAGTCTTTGATTCCAAGTCTTGGATTTGAAGATAAGGACTTTACATTTAATTAATTAGAATAACAGGAATAGCTCATGCTTTGTGAAACAAACAAAGCCATGTTACAAAGTGGATAGATCAAGCACCGGTCCAGAGTCAGGAACACTTGAATTCAAATTCTACCCTAGTGTAAAGCCACACGATCAGCTTTACAGAGGAGTGCTGCTGTGAACAGGTTGCAAGGTTCTGATTACATAGTATAGCAAACTCTGTTATTAATTCAGTAACAAATCAGAGCAAAACATTCACATAAAATCAAGGGACAGAATTCACAATGTTACAATTTATCACAGAAAATCAAATCATTATCACTAACATGGCCACATAGTTTTCACCAAAGTGATCACATAGTTTTGGACAAAGTACAATCATTTAGTAACTGAATCATTCAATCTTCCTTAATTCAACCAGTCTTACCAGGAGAGCCTCCTTAATCCTTAACTCACTCATCCTTAAGTGAAGTAAAGTACAATAGTCAAAGTACTCTACCCCTGGGTGGTACATTCATTTGGTCAACCACAAAGTCTTTAATTTCTCAGTTCAATCACAAAGTACAAAAGCCAAAGTATTCCACCCCTGGGGTGCAATTAAATTACAATTTAATCAGTTACTACTCAGTACCCTATTTCATCATCACTACTCAGACAATTTCATCAATCACTACTCAGTACCCATGGAGAAGTCTTTTCATTTTGACTTGGGGCAAGCTTTCAGCTTCCATGGCTCCTCTTTCATGGTCCCAGCTCCCATCTGAATCTAAGTAACTGCCACCTGAGTTCAAAAACAGACAGTTTCCAGTTCCTTGTTCAGCTCTCCATTCAGCTCCTGCTCTGTATTGAAGCTCAGAGTTTCCAATCCTCCTCAAGTCCTTCACAGTCTCTGTTCCTGGGAAGAGAAAACTTAACAGAACCACAGACAGACAAAGTACCAACACCACAATCATGCTTCCTCTGGCAGCTCCAGCTGCCCCTTGGAAGTCCTCAACTGCTCCAGCTGGCCCTCAGGAAGTCTTCAGTAGCTCCATTCTCAAAATTCAAATCACTTTCTCCATGAAAGTTCAAGTTCTCTCTCTCCCCCCCTTCTCTCTCTCTCTCTCTCTCTCTCTCTCTCTCTCTCTCTCTCTCTCTCTCTCTTTCTCTGTTTCTGTCTCTCTCTCTGTCTCGCTGTCTCTCTCTCTCTCAAACTCACTCTCTCTCTGTTTCTGTCTCCATCTGTCTCTCTCTGCCTCTCTCTGTCTCTGTCTCTCTGTCTCTGTATCTCTCTTTGTCTCTGTCTCTGTCTGTCTCTGTCTCTCTGTCTCTGTCTATCTCTGTCTCTGTCTCTGTCTCTCTCTCTCCAGCAGCAGCTGCTCTGCCTCCACAAAGCTTATCCCAAGAAGTTCTGACTGTCCATCTTCTACTCTTCCTTAAATACAGTATAGCTCCTCCCTCTTCAGATCCTTCCTGTTATATAAGCAACAGGGGTTCCCTGTTCAGCCCCTTCCTGTTATGTCAGCAAAAGGACTTCATAACTTTTTTCTTTAACACAGGCTTAATTCAAAATCAGGTGCGAAGTACCTCTTTGCTTAGCAATACAAAGGGGATCTTAAGATTTCATTACTATTATTAACTATTTCTGTGACCCAGGGAAAAATATTTAAGCTCTATTCCCATCAGTTTCTACCAGTAAAACAAGGATGATAATGGCAACTACCTAGCAAGGGTAGCTAGGAGGATGAAGTGAGATCATATTTGTAAAGCACTTAGCAGAATGGCATGAGAAGGACAGCCCCCAGCTGTCCACTGCGCTGGGTCCACATGCACTTACCAGAGAGCATGGCAGATAGTAGGCTCAATATAAATGCATATTGTCTTCCTTTTATTTCTTCACCCCCATCAATAGAAGTAAAATGAATTAGGAATTAGAGTTGGAACGGACTTTAGAGATCATGTAGTACAGTTTTCTTGCTCTATAAATGAGGAAACTATAGATAAGAAATGTTAAATGATTTATCAAAGGTCTAATAGGTAGAAAATGGCCAATGTTGGTATTCAAACCCACACCTGGTTCCACATGCACTTAGCAGAGTGCATGGCAGATAGTAGGCTCTATATAAGTGCTTATTATCTTTCTTTTCTTTTTTCACCCCTAGCAATAGAAGTAAAATGAATTAGGAATATTCACAGAGGTATGAAGGGAATTGCTGAAGGGAAAAATTTAGAGTCAGGAAGATTATGTGGGAAGGAAATATAATAGCCCAGTAAAGAGATAGTGAAGACTCAAATAGAAATGATTGTAACAAGAGTGTATTGTTAATGGAAATTTGAAGATCTTCCCTGCCTTTAATAGGGTAAATGTAATCACATGGAGCCAATGGTGGGAGGAGCTTGCTGAAAGGTGGAACAGAAGGATAGAGCAGGAAGGAGCAGAGTAGGGAACGAGTGGACTTGGCAGCAGGCAGAGCTGAGTAGAAGAGTTAGCAAGAGGGAGAGAGGGGTGTTTTTGCTTAAGGGAGCCTGTTTTGTCCTGAAGGCCTGATGGAGGGAAGGCTTGGGGATGTCAGTGCTTGTTGAATTGGTAATATGTATCAACTTCTTGGTTGCTATAATGGATTTGGCTTTATGGTGTTTCAATAAATACTCTAGCTCTGTCTTCCATGTGGAGAGTTTGTTACATTTTGTATTTTACTGTTACAAACTATGTCAGAATATTCATAACCACCATGGATGCTGTGAATGTTGCATTGACATCATAAAAAGCAAGGAATACAAATGAACACATGAAATATTATGCTAGTATTATTGCCAGGACTTATCAACTATTGGATATAAGGAACAAGAAAGAGAGAAATACTAAAGATGACTCTGAAGTTACAAGTCTATCTTAATAGCAGGATGGTTCCATTAAGAAAAAATGAGGAACTTAAAGGTAGTGGTAGGTTTGCAGTGAAATATGAGAAAATGAATCATGACTTTAGGAACAGTATTGGTGGGGGGTGAAGACAAGATGGCAGCATAGAAGCAGCAATGTTTCACAGCTCCCACATAGCCACCTCAAATACCCATAAAATATGACTCTAAACAAATTTTAGGGCTCCAAAACTCACAAAAATACAGAAAACACATCTCTCACTGAAGGCAGCTTGGCACAAAGGGCTCATCAAAGCAGGCTGGGAGCCAAAACCAGCCCAGCCTGAAATCATGGCCTGGTGCCAGAACTTAGAAAGGCTCATTCAATAAATTCTCAAGAAATATTTCCCTCATGTTTTAGAACCAGAGGGCAAAATAGAACTTGAAAGAATTCACTGATCAGCTCTTGAAATATATCCCCAGAAGAAATCTCATAGAAATGTTATAGCCAGGTTCCAGAGTCCCCAGATCAAGGAGAAAATATTATATGATGCCAAGAAGAAAAAATTTTAATACCATGGAAAAACAATTAGGAGAACCCAGAATCTGGCAGCTTCTACATTGAGGGATCAAAGGGCCTGTAATATAATATTCTGGAGATCAAGGGAGCTAGGATTAAAACTAAGAATCACCTATCCAGCAAAATTGAGTATAATGTTCCAGGGGAAAATATGGTCATTCTGTGAGGTGGAGGACTTTCAAGCATTCTTGCTGAAAAAACCAGAACCGAACAGAAAATTTGACATTCAAACAGAAGAAGCATGAGAAGGTAAGCATGGGAAAGAAATCATAAGGAACTTACCAAAGTTGAACTATTTACATGCCAAAATGGAAAAAAAAAACTATAATAGTAACTTATAAAACTTTTCTCAGTATGAGGATAGGTGAAGGGAATACAAATGTATATATCCATATAAGTACACATATGTCTATCTAGGAGGGTATTTATGCGTATGAATACGTATCTGAATATGTGTGTATATGAGTTTGTAGAGGGCACAGGATCAATTGAATAGGAAGGGATCATACTTTAAAATGTGAAATTATGAGGTGGGAGAAGATTAGAATGAGAGGAGACAGGGAAAGACAGAATGTGGTTAATCATTCCTTATAGAAAAGGCATGGGATAACTGTTACAATGGAGGGGAAGAACAGGAGGGCAAAAGGGAAAGGGTCAACTTTACTCTCATTGAATTTGGTTTAGGGAAGGAATGACATAAACTCTGAACTGGGTATCTTGCCACACAGGAGAGTAGGGGAGATGGGGATGAGAGTTGGGATGACAGAGGGGAGAGCAGGGTCAGGGGGAGGATGGCTGAAAGTACACACTTCAATAAAGTGACAGGGACTGGGTAGAAAATAGAACAAGGGGGGACAGGATAGGAAGGAGGGACATATAATCAGTCTCTCACAATATGTCCACTGTGGAGATGTCTTTCATAATTCCACATGTATAGCCTATATTGAATTGGTTGTCATTCCAGTGGGTGTGGGTGACAAGGGAGGAACCAAAAGAATCCAGAATTTAAAGTTCTACAATCAAATGTTTAGATATACATACATACATACATATATGTATATATATACATATATATATATATATATATATAAAACTTTTATTATTATTAACTACATGCAACTGAGAATTAAGATGTACAGGCACTGGGGTAGGGAGACCCATCCTGCCCTACCAGAACGTTAGAGGGGCTATGGAGGAAGACATAGGAGAGAGCAGATTGGGTGAGGGCCTTTACAGTGAGATCGCTGTTTTGGAGTTGCGGGTAGGCGAAGGACAGGGAGAAAATTTGTAGCTCAAAATCTCGTGGAAATGAATGATATAAACAAGAAAATAAATAAAATAATTCAAAAAGAAAAAAAAAAGAAGCAGTATTGGTTCCATGGGAAAAATCTGGTTTTTTTGGACTCAGAAGATGTGTATTAAAATCTATTTTTTGCCAGTATTTTATCTATATCCCTGGGTAAATCACTTGAACTTTTGGACCTCAGTTTTCTCATCTATAAAATGATCTCAAAATCACTTGTGAATTTAATCTATGATTCCATGACCTATAACATATCTTTCAAGCCTAATTTTTCCCTCTTGTTGTATACTTTTTGTAGGCCCAGCAGACACAGTTTTTGTTTGTTTTTTATTTCTTTGATTAACATAGAGAGAGAGACTAAATGAATCCCAGAATAAGTGACTATAGAGGACATTAAATCTGAGATGCTTAAGTTTACAAAATATTGAAAAAGGACCAAGGAAATAAAAGACTTGCCCAAAACCATGCACCTAGAAGACTCATAGAATCATAGATTTAGAATTAAAAGGCACCATACACTTATAGGCTTATCAGTTTAGAGTTGGAACAGACTTCAGAGATCATGTAGTACCATTCCCTTGTTCTATAACTGAAGAACCTAAAGTTAATGAATATTAAATGATTTATCAAAGGTCTAATAGGTTGAAAATGGCCAAATGGGATATTCAAATCCACACCTGGTTCCATATCCAGCTTGCTTTTCACTGTGCCATATTGCCATCTTTATTATAATGCCATGTCTATTCTTTGTAATCCAAAATGTTTATTGATGATAAAATGCAATTAGCTTTATTTGCAGATATTTCTACTGTCTTTGGGTAACTTCTGTGCCCTATTGCAACATCCTGCTATTGATACAATAGAAACTGACTAATCTTCACGATTTGTCAACTTCTTTCAAATGTGTGACTCTGTTGTGAATGGGTGATATTAAAATCATCAGATCTAGAACTTCTTTGTCTTTAGCTCTTACCATCTGACTCTTTGAACAGTGAGTTATCTGGTAGTTCAATTTACAGAGTTCCTTAGTCCTAGATTTAACTTCATTCTAAGGTTCATCCATTTGTGTTTGGGGGTTAAAGAAAGGGAAGAAGACAAAATACATAAGAATTGTTTTCTCTACAAACCTTAAATAGCAGAGTTTCATCCATCCTTTGCTCTTTTGCTTCATACTTCTTTTATTTCTAAACAGTAAGCAATAGTGGATACAGCACATAAAAGAGAAGGGAAAAGAGGGGCAGAAGAGAGCAAGAATCTTAGTTCAATAGCAAGCAGAGAAATTGACTAGCTTAGCCTGGAGGGATAATCATACATTAGCTACCTTAAAATAAAAAGAAAAAATAACATATTTTATAATTTCAATTATGAAAAAGAGAAGTAATTGAGGAATTATCGGACTATGTGAATACAATTACACAGAAGCAAGACTCAGGGTGGATTATTAACTACATTTAATAAGGGAAATGTGTGAAAAAAGATTAGGACAATTGGTCAAAAATTTAGCAATAGAAATGTGGTCAATAATTCTTAAACAGAGAAAGATACAGCATATAAAAAGATTCATAAAGGCACTGGATATAACAATGTTCTTAACTAAATAGGGCAGATCTAAATTTGGGGGGGGCACTTTATAGGGTGGCAAGTCTCAAGACAGTTTTTTAACCATGAAAATGCTTAATCCTAAATTTCCATTCAGTCTCTCATGAAATATTTTACAGTTAATATCTGTTTATTGAAAGTAATTGATCATTAGGGCTATGGGCTGAGATTCTCTTCTCAGAAATGATCTTGTCAACCATAATATCTTAACAAACCTGATAGAACCTCCATCCCTTAAGTCATCTTGTTCAGACAGAATCTCTCCTTGAGTATCTTTTAAAAAGAAAGCCTTGAGGCTTTCTCCAGGCTTTCTTCATTGATCTTCTAGACAGGCAGCTTGGAGAATTCAATAGTCAATTTTCTCATCTAATTAGCATATTTTACTTTTTATAGAAACAACATCTATTGGCAAAATGTCATCTTTGGAACTTTGCAGAGGTGTGATGGATTAGATACCAATTCTGACATCTAGAGTTGTTTATTTTCAGAAACTTTAGAGACCATTTGGCACCTAACCTTGCTTTTCATTGCCACAACTGAACAGGCATTAGCTTTGAAGCTTTGAGCCCCTTTCTCCCCCCAGCTATCTGGGAGAATGACAAATACGGGTAAAAGATTCCAAAAGATTATAAGCCAAATGCTTAAATTTACAACTGTTCTTACTTTGGGGGATGTTTAACCCTTGCCCCCACCTTTTTGATATCTTTGAGCTCAAGAGTAATTAATATACCCCATGTCTAACAAAAAGACAATGGCTTTTAAAGTATGTACAAATAACACTAGGAAACAAAGCTTCTTCAGATGAAGCAGTCTGTAACTCAAGGCCTTCTTCAGTGCCAAATGATGAGTCAACTCAATTGAAACAGCTAGAAAGGAAGGTTGCCAGGAAACTGGGGTGAGGGGGGGGCATGACAGTCTCAAAGCTCTGCATAACAATATTTAATGAACAGAAATTTTTCTTTTCACATTTTTTTCCTGGAGAGAATTGAAGGACTACATTATTTGCAGTAGGAGGCATGGCAGAATTTAATTTTTTTTCAGATTTAAAAAATTATCTCCAAGAGGCAATGTTAAGATGGAAAAGTGTCCTTGTCTGGATGCTTTGAGATTAAACAGTTACCTTCTCTGTTTATGTTCTTTTCTTAAGAAAATATAGAAAAGAAAAATAAAGCTTTCTTTGAACTGCGGTTTTCTTTCCCATCTATAAGTCTTATGGTTAAGGAAAAGGAAACAGCATTAGTGATTTGAGCATCAGAAGT
>JAQQSW010022824.1:0-10387 GCA_028646575.1 Pseudocheirus occidentalis
ACTTCTATGATCTCTTTGGGATACAACCCCAAAAGTGATATTACTGGGTCAAAGGGTATTCAGTTATTTATAGCCCTTTGAGCATAGCTCCAGATTGCCCTCCAGAATGGTTGTATCAGTTCACAGCTCCACCAACAATGCATTAGAGTTCCAATTTTTCCACATCCTCTCCAGCACTTGTCATTTCCCTATTTTGTCATCTTAGCCAAATTGACTAGTGAGATGTGGTACCTCAAAGTTGTTTTGATTTGCATTTCACAAATAAATAGTGATTTACAGCATTTTTCCATATGCTTAAAAATATCTTTAATTTCTAACTCTGTAAATTGCCTGTTCATATCCTTTGACCACTTATCAATTGGGGAATGACTGGCATTCTTGTAAATTTTATTTAATTCCCTGTATATTTTAGAAATGAGTCCTTTATCAGAGTCACTGGTTTCCCAGTTTGCCACTTCCCTCTTAATCTTGGTTACATTGGCTTTTTTTGTACAGAAACTTTTCAGTTAGATGTAATCAAGATTATCTATTTTGCATTTTATAATGCTCTCCAAATTTTCTTTGATCATAAAGTCTTCCCTACTCCATAAATCTGACAGGTAAACTATATTTTGCTTCTCGACATTATTTACAGTATCGGCCTTTATATCTAGATCGTGCATCCATTTAGACTTGACTTTGGTGCATGGCATTAGACAATGGCCTATGCCCAGTTTCTGCCACACTGTATTCCAGTTTTCCCAGCAGTTTTTGTCAAATAGGGAATTCTTAACCCAGAAACTGGGGTCTTTGAACTTATCAAACAGTATATTACTATAGTCGTTGACTATTGAATCTTTTGTACCCAGTCTATTCCACTGATCCACTACTCTATTCTTTAGCCAGTACCAGGCAGTTTTGAGGACTGCTGCTTTATAATAGAGATTAAAATCTGGTACAGCTAGGCCGCCTTCCCTAACATTTCTTTTCATTAATTGTCTTGATATTCTTGACTTTTTCTTCTTCCAAATGAATTTTGTCACTATTTTTTCTAGTTCTATAAAGTAATTTTTGGTAGATTGATTGGTTTGGCAACTAAATATGTAATTTAATTTAGGTAAAATTGTCATTTTTATTATATAACTCTACCCAGCCATGAGTGATTGATGTTTTTCCAATTAGTTAGATCTAATTTTATTTGTGTGAAAAGTGTTTTGTAGTTGTGTTCATAAAGACACCAAATTTCTTCTGGCAGGTTGATTCCCAAGTATTTTATAATGTCTATACTAACTTTAAATGGGGTTTCTCTTACTATGTCTTGCTGTTGGGCTTCATTGGGAATGTATAGGAATGCGGAGGATTTATGTGGATTTCTTTTATGTCCTAGAACTTTGCTGAATTTATTTATTGTCTCAAGAAGTTTTTTACTTGATTCTCTAGGATTCTCCAAGTATATCATCATGTCATCTGCAAAGAATGATAATTTAGTCTCCTCTTTGCCAATTTGATTCCTTTGTTTTCTTTTTCTTCTCTAACTGCTCCTGCTAACATTTCTAGTACTAGATTGAATAAGAGAGGTGATAGTGGACATCCTTGTTTCACCCCTGATCTTATGGGAAATGCTTCTAGTTTATCCCCATTGCATATAATACTTGCTGATGGCTTTAAGTAGATGCTACCTATTATTCTAAGAAAACTTCCTTTATTCCTATACTTTCTAGGGTTTTTAATAGGAATGGATGTTGTATTTTGTCATAGGCTTTTTCTGCACCTATTGAAACAATCACATGGTTTCTGCTAGTTTTGTTGTTGATATGATCAATGATACTGATGGTTTTCCTAATACTGAACCATCCTTGCATTCCTGGAATAAATCCAACCTGGGCAAAATGTATAATTCTAGTTATAAGTTGCTGTAGTTTTTTGATAATATTTTACTTAAGATTTTGGTATCTATATTCATGAGGGAGACTGGTCTATAATTTTCTTTCTCCCTTTTGTCTCTCCCTAATTTAGGGATTAATACCATATTTGTGTCATGGAAAGAATTAGGAAGGATTCCTTCCTCACTAATTTTCCTGAATAGTTTGTAGAGTATTGGAATCAATTGATCTTTAAATGTTTGATAGAATTCACTAGTAAATCCATCTGGCCCTGGGGATTTTTTCCTAGGTACTTCTCTGATAGCTTGTTCAATTTCTCTTTCTGAGATGACATTGTTTAAGTAATTTACTTCCTCTTCAGTTAGTTTCAGCCACTTGTGTTTTTGTAGATATTCATCCATTTCACTAAGGTTGTCAAATTTATGTGCATACAATTGGGCAAAATAATTGCTAATTTTTATTTTAATTTCATCTCCATTGGGGGGTACATTAACCCTTTTCATTTTTGAGACTCAGAATTTGATTTTCTTCTTTATTTTTTTATCATATTGACTAAGGGTCTAC
Organism: Pseudocheirus occidentalis; assembly: GCA_028646575.1. Taxonomy (NCBI): domain Eukaryota; kingdom Metazoa; phylum Chordata; class Mammalia; order Diprotodontia; family Pseudocheiridae; genus Pseudocheirus; species Pseudocheirus occidentalis. The sequence continues at coordinate 2,427 of JAQQSW010022824.1, forward strand.
CAATTTTGTTGATTTTTTTCATAAAACCAACTCAGTTTTATTTATAAGTTATATAGTTTTCTTACTTTCAATTTTATTAATCTCTCCTTTGGTTTACATTATTTCTAGTTTAGTTTTTTATCGGGTATTTTCAATTTGTTCTTTTTTCTAGCTTTTTCAGTTGCATGCCCGATTCATTGACCTCCATTTTCTGTAATTTTTTCAAGTATGCATTCAGGAATATAAAATTTCCCCTAAGTACTGCATCCCACATGTTTTGGTATGATATCTCATTATTGTCACTCTCCTGAATTAATTTACTGATTGTTTCTATAATTTCTTGTTTAACCCAATCATTCTTTAGGATTAAATTATTTAGTTTCCAATGAGTGTTTTGCCTACCTTTCCATGGCCCTTTATTACATATAATTTTTATTGCATCATGATCTGATAATGATGCCTTTAATATTTCTGCCTTATTGCACTGAATTGTGCATTTTTATGTCCTAGTACATGGTCTGTTTTTGTGAATGTACCATTTACTGCTAAGAAGGAGGTATATTCCTTTTTATCCCCATTCAGTTTTCTTCAGAGATCTATCGTGTCTAACCTCTCTAAAATTCTGTTTGCCTCCTTAACTTCCTCCTTGTTTATTTTGAGGTTAGATTTATCCAGTTTAAAGAGGGGGAGATTGAGGTCTCCCACTAGTATTGTTTTGCTATTTATTCCCTCCTGTAGTTCCCTTGACTTTTCCTCTAGCAACTTGGATGCTATACCACTTGGTGCATATATGTTAAGTAATGATTTTGCTTCATTCTTGATGGTGCCCTTTAGCAAGATGTCGGTTCCTTCCTTATATCTTTTAATTAGTTCTGTTTTAGCTTTTGCTTTATCTGAGATAAGAATTGCTACTCCTGCTTTTTTTTTTTACTTTCGCAGAGGCATAATATATTCTGCTCCATCCTTTTACCTTTACTCTGTGTGTCTCCCCTTGTTTCAGATGTGTTTCTTGTAGACAACATATTGTAGGATTGTGGTTTTTAATCCATTCTGCTATCCACCTCTGTTTTATGCGAGAGTTCATCCCATTCACATTCACAGTTATGATTACTATCTGTGACTTTGCCTCCATCTTATTCTCTCCCCTGTTTGTATCTTTATGCCTTCCTTTTCCCTTTCCCTCCTTAAGAATTTTCCTTTTGACCACCACCTCCCTCAGTATTCCCTCCCTGTGTTCCCCCCCCTCTTTACTACCCTTCCCCCTTGCTACTCTTCCCCTTCCTACTGAGTACCCTCACCTTCTTAAACCCCTCTTCCCTTATCCCTCCTACTGCTTGTAGGGTAGAATAGATTTTTTTTTCTTAACAGAGTTTGTTATTCCCTCCTTGAACCCAAATCAATGCTAGTTCATTTCATATATTGCTCCTCTCCCACCCTCTTTTCCCTCTATTGTTATGAATTTTTGTGTCTTTTTATGTTACAATCTAAACTTAGCCATTTGTATTGATCCCTCTTTAAATCTGAACCAATGAGAGTAACAATCATACAATGCTTATCTCCATGCCTCCAATTTAGTATGGTTTTTATGCCTCTTTTTGTGGCATAATTGACCATCTTCTACCTCTACTTTTCCTTTTCTCCCATTACAATCCCTTTCTTCCCCTTAATACCTTTTTTTAATTTTCAGATTAGTTTGCTTCTACCCACACCCTCTTTCTGTGTATATCTCTTTTAAGTGTCACAGTATTTATACAAATTTCAGTACTGAAAGGTATCTGCTTCTCATAAAGGAATGTAAACAGTTTGCTCTTATTGAGTACCAAGTTGTGTGCATGTGTGAACATCTGTGTGTATATATGTATGTATCAGTATATTTTTTCCTTGTTTACCTTTTTATGTCTTCCTTGCATCTTGTAAGTGGAGACTGAATTTTCCATTGAGCTCAGCCTCTTTCATTAAATGACCATCACTTTGCCTGAAATAATATGGTTGGTCTTGCCGTGTAGTTGATCCTTGGTTGCAGTTCTATCTCTTTTGCCTTACAAAATATGGCATTCCTTTCCCTTCAGCCTTTTAACATAGTGGCAGCCAAATCCTGTGTAATCCTGACTGTAGTTCCATGATATTTGAATTGCTTCTTTTTGTCTGCATTCAGTATTTTCTCCTTGACTTTGTAGCTCTGGGGTTTGGCTACAATATTTCTTGGAGTTTTCAGATTGGGGTTTCTTTCAGGAGGACATTGGGAAATTCTTTCAATAACCAATTCTCCCTCTTGTTCTAGGACCTCAGGACAATTCTCTTTAACAACCTCTCGGAGGATGCTGTCCAGGCTGTTTTGTTTTTTCTCATGGCTTTCTGGTAGTTCAATAATTCTTAGGTTTTCCCTCCTGGATCTGTTTTCCAGGTCAGTTTTTTTTCAAGTGAGATATTTTGCACTTCTAATTTTTGAATCTTTGTGTTTTGTTTGACTGCCTCTTTTTGCATCACAGAGTCCTTAGCTTCAATTCGTTTGGTTCTAATTTTTAGTGAATTATTTTCCTCAGCTAATTTTTGGAGTTCCTTTTCCATATGCTCATTTTTTCATCTTTAGGGAGGTATTTTCTCCAGTTAGATTTTGGACCTCCTGCTAGTTCTCCAATTTTGCTTTTCAAAGATTTGATTTCTTCAGTGAGATTTTTTTTTCCAATTTAGTCACTTCCTCTCTAATTTCATTTTTAGAATCTCTTTTGAGATTCTTCAAGAAGGCTCTTTGGGCTTGAGACCAATTTGCATTTCTTTCTGTGGTCTCCAGTGTGGATAAAGAGTCACTGTTACCTTCCGAATTTGTTTGTTCTTGCTCACTATAAAAAGATTTGATGGTCCTAACCTTTACAGTTTCCTCTTTCCCCATTGTGAGAGCCTATGTCCTGGATTTTTGAAGTGGATATCCACTTCTGGGCTGCCGGGGTCTTGAGCTTCTCAGGCTGGGAGGTAGGGGCTTGGTAACTGCAAGCTCTGAGTGTGTAGCCTGAGGCCAATACCAGGACTCTCAATGATTCCCCCGAGTTACCCTGAGGCTTACAGAGTAACTTGTGGGTGTCAGGTGGTCTAGCTCCTTCAGGTTTCAGAGTCTGTGTCCCTGAGCTGTGGCTTAAGCAGGCTCAGATCAGGCTACAGCTGAAGGCCCAAGGTAGAGCTTGGGCAGGTGGTGCTAAATTGGCTTTTCTTGTGGTTGCTGGATCCCTGATACTGGGCTTAGACTCTGTATTTTCTTCTTTCCCCTTTCCTTAACCATGCCCAAGCCTGAAGCTGTTTCCACTAATTCAAGATTTTACTCTGGGTGGGACCTTTAATTCCGGACTTTTCTAGGTCTGGGAGGGGAGATCAGAGCCACTAAATTTATTCCTCCATCTTGGCTTCTTGAAGTATGGGTGTATAAGTTTAAACATCCAGATTTCCCCCACAGAACCTGCTGACACTGCTATGGGCCCTGAGTTTTTTCCTATCCGGTTTGATGATCCTCTGTCCTGTGGTGAGACGCCAGGCTGGGTGAGTCTACTGGCTGGCTGGGGCTTCTTCTAGGTCTGCTATACTTGGCTCTCAGCTCTACGTTTGTGTGGTTCCCTTGTGGTCAGCATTCTCCTTACCCTGACCTGAGTAGGTGTTTTCCTTGGCTGTGAATCTGTCCCACTCAGTCTCACAATGGGTTGTCACTCTAGAATTTGTTCAGATTCACTTTTTAGCCTTTAGTGATAGAATGACTCTGGCTGGGGCTGTGGCTTTTCCTGACCACTCTGTGACTAGGCCGTGGTTTGTGGCTGGGCTGGCCTTGGGTCACAGCCTGCCATGATGGGCCCCTCCTGCTGAACTGCCTTAAGTGATAGACGTGTTTTCTGTATTTTTGTGGGGTTTTGGAGCCCTAAAATTTGTTTAGAGTCGTATTTTATGTGTATTTAAGGTGGAGGTGAGGGAGCTGCGAGATTTTGCTGCTTCTACGCCGCCATCTTGGCTCAGTATCTATATAGTGTTCTAATGCGGAAACACAACACAACGCCCCCCCCCCCCAACTGGCCCTTACTCCAATTGGTAGGGGGGCTGACCCACGACCTAAGCACAGAATCCCTCTGAGACAAAGGACCCAGAAACATGTGGGCGTCCAGTGAAAGGAGTCTTATCTTCTGCTGAGCTGGCTCTGGGGGAGGGTCTCCATTGCTCTAAGCCCTAGATCACTTGAATGTCAGGTGACCTAAACCTAGGCCTAGTGGATACTGAAGCCATTCTAGATTTGATTGTTCAGAATGGGGAAACTTTACTATAAATTATGCCTCACAGTTGTAATTAAGTTTCTCTCTCACACTCACACACACAGACACACACACATACACTCACTTGTTCAGATATAAAGATATAAAGGCTGGCTGATTTGATATATTCATATCCCACCAACTTAAATTAAGTGATAAGATGTTCAAGCTATCATTTAATACACAAACCTTAGAGTATTTATTGAAAAGTCTTTCTTTCTATAGGGATGTTTTGCATCAGTCATGTTATATAGGCTGAAAAAATTTGGCTATGCTCTGGAGTATTCTAACCATTATAGTTAGTACTGAGTTCATTAAAAATAAGATGTGAATTCTTCTTTGCACCTAAAGGAAAAATAGTACTGAGGTGAGCCAAAGAGAAGAGCCATAAGAGGTCATAGAAGTCAAAAAGGGTCATAGACTCTACAGATAGATCAAAGCAGAAATCTCAAGCTGACAGAAGTTTTGAGAAATGTTGCATGAAAATAAAACCCCCTCCATGGTTTATATTCAAGAAGTAAAATAAAAATTTAAAGAATCCCCCCATCACCTCCTAAAAGAGATCCCAAAATGAAAATTCCCAGGAATATTATAGCCAAATTCTAGAGTTCCCATGTCAAAAAGAAAGTACTTCAATTAGCATGAAAGAGAAAAAATATTGTGCAGTCACAATCAGGATGACACAAGACTTTGTGGCCTCCATGTTAAAGGAGCAGAGGACTTGCAGTATAATATTCCAGAGGGCAAAGGAGCTTAGATTACAACCAAGAATAATATATTCAACTAAACTAAATATAATCCTTGAGGGGAAAAAAAGAACATTTAGTGAAATAGTGGACTTAAGAATTCCTGATGAAAAGACCAGAGCTGAATAGAAAATTTGACATTCAACACAAGGCTCAAAAAAAGCATAAACAAGGTAGACATGAAAGAGTATTAATAAAGGTCTTAGTAAAGTTAAACTGTTCATTTTCAAATATTCAAAGATATGATTCCTAAGAACTTTATAATTATTATTGTAGTTAATAGGAATTTACATAGACTGAGGATATGGATATGAGTCTGTTATGTTGGAATGATCTCCAAGAAATGATTTCTTTCTATTGATAGAGTACTCCTTTCTGGAGTACAATTTGAAAGTATGAACAAAGGTTTATGAAATTGTGTATTCCCACTGGCCCAGAAATACTACTACTAGGTCTGTGCCCCAACTAAATCAAAGGAAAAGGAAAAGGACCTATATGTACAAAAATATTTATAGCAGGTCTTTTTGTGGGGGCAAAGAACTGGATCCTGAGAAGATACTCCTCAGTATCACTGGGGAATGTCTGAACAAGTTGTGGCATATGATTGTGATGAAATACTATTGTAATGTGGAAAATGATGAGAGGCATAGTTTCAAGGGGTGAAAAAAAGGCTGAACCTATATGGAGGGATGAGAAGTGAAGTGAGAAGAACAAGGAGATCATTGTACACAGCAATATTTTAATGCTGATTGAACATGAATGACTTGGTTACTCTGATCAATTCATTGTTACAAGACAGTTCAAAAGGATTCATGATGAAAATCTGATGTCCACCTCCAGAGAGAGAACTGATGAATCCAGAGTATAAATTGAACTATAATTTTCACACTTCATTTTTCTTGATCATTTTAAAATGTGGCTAATATGGAAATGTTTGTGTGATTTCACATATATAATTGATTATTGCTTGCCTTCTTAGTGGTTGGATAAGGCCTGGGATGAAGAAAACATGGAACTTAAAATTTTGAAAAGAATGTTAAAAATAAATAATAAAAATTTTAAATATTTTAAAAAGTGTATTGTGCCTTGTGGTACTACAAGAAAAAAAACTAAGCTGAATAAAATGATAATATCCAAATACTAGTGAAGAAATCATGAGTTATAACATGTACATATACGTATATGAACAAAATATGGACATAATATAAAATATATATTGATGTTACATATTATGCTATACAATATGACACAAAACATGCTGTAAAAATAATTTGAAAAAATATTTAATTCAATTTGATAAGCATTTTATAAGCACCTACATTTTTCCAGGCACTGTGCTAAGTGCTGATCACAGGTTCACAAATTTAGAGCTGGAAGATGTCATTGAATATCTCAGATATTACCTATTTCCCTGACCGCCATATTACAAATGGGGAAACTTAGACCCAGAGAAATTAAGTTCACACGGATATAAAAAAGCAGAGCTAGAATTGAAACTGTGCTATAGTAGTAGTGTTTTAGTGTAGTTAGTATAGTCAGCTTCATTATGGTTTTGTAGTTTTTCCCTCTTCTCACTATCATTGTGGTTTTGCACTTTCCTCTGCTCTATTAGAGGTTTGAACTACACTTAATTCTTGATTACAAGGCCAATTTTACATCCACTCCACCACACTGTCTCTCTAAGTGTGTTTTTATAATAGTATCTACTTGTGTAGTATAGGTGACTATGGGTTCTTGACAGCTACACTAACAGCAGGTAAATTCTGGTGGGTTTGAAAGGCTGTGTGTCTGAAGGCATCCTATACAGCTTCAGACAGGTTTCTGACTGATGGGGTGGTTGCTTTGCTGGATTATTCTTTGTCAATGCCAATCCATGAAAGAAATAGCAGTTTTAAAAACTACTATGTAAAATTGAAGATACAATGGAAAAGAATGTCCATAACTTGTGTGAGTATCTTGAAATAAATAAATTAAATAGCCACTGTAGAAAGAACTAACTGAAAAAAATAGGGTGCAGTTCTGCCAACAGCAATTTTTAAAAAATCATGGTGATTTCACTATAAGTGCTGCTTATGATTGGCAAAACAGTTATTTAGGGGGAACGGAGCCAAGATAGAGGCATAGAAGCAGCAGGGTCCTGCAGCTCCCACACAGCCACCCTAAACACCCATAAAATATGACTTTGGACCAATTCTAGGACTCTCAAACACAAAAAATACAGAAAACACATCTCACACGGAAGGCAGCTTGGCAGCAGTGGATCATCACGGCAGGACAGGAGCCGAGGCCAGCCCAGCATGAAACCAAAAACTATGGACAGGCCCCAGGGTGGTAGGAAGGAGCCAAGCCGAGCCCAGCCGCATCCAGTCTATAAGAGAGAAAATATACAGCCTCCAACATCTCCACATCTACCAAGGTGTGAAAAATAGGGATTAGAGAAAGGTGTGAAAAATAGGGATTAAAGAAAGGCAGCTAGGCAGAAAGGGCTCATCCCTCTGGCCTGCAGGCAGGAGCTGTGACCAGCCCACCCTAAAACTGCCATGAGGCCAGGCTCCAGGGTGGTCAGGACTAGCCAAGCCTCCCAAGCAGCATTGTGAGTCTACTTCAGAGAAGATCTAAAGCACCTGGAGAAATCTTCACATCTACTAGGCCAGGATTAAAGGTCAGTGAAAGGGAGTGAAGATTACAAGCTAAATTTGGGGGAGGAACAGAAGTTTGGCCAATCTACCCCCAGGGCAAGGAAGCAGTGGGGGAAGGACAGAAACTGTAGTAGCAGGCAGATGCCCCCAGTGGGCTGCTTCAGAGCCCCTGGCCTGTGAATCCCACAGGGGAGCTGAGTCGATTGATCAGGACCAAGTGCTCTTGCATTGAGCAGGCTGGATCCATATTGTGGTCTTGGGTGGTGAGCCTGGGGAGCGCTTTCAGCAAGCCAAAGGTAGGGGAGTCTGCAACA
>JAQQSW010022825.1:0-10386 GCA_028646575.1 Pseudocheirus occidentalis
CTTCCTTCCTTCCTTCCTTCCTTCCTTCCTTCCTTCAGAAGCTTCCTGCCCAATATGCCAATAGATCTGGGATTTCATCCATGTTGATGTTCCTTCCAAAGATTCAACCTATAGCTTTGCCTGCCCCTCCCCACACCCACCCTAGCACTTCAATTCACCCCATCAGGAGCCTATGAATTGTGCCTATGTTTTATCATAGTTTCTTTTGACATACTAAGATATAAATGTACTACATCCGTCCTGCCTTCTTTTGACCTCATCCATTTCTTTAATGATTTCCTTTACTCTACTTCTCTGAAATTTCTTGTTAGCAGTAGATTCCAACCTCCCCTCCCTCTTCACAGGCCTCTCCTTTGCCCTCTGGTGAGTATTCATCTTCACATTTTTGGAAGCCATAGCATTCCAAGCACTCATTAACATGCAACTGCCATATTATGTTTTCTCCTGTCATCTATCACCACAGCCATAGCAGAGTATTGCAACCACCCCATGTCTACTTATCCCTCAAAAAACTCAAAATTAAAGTCATAGGACCATTGATAGAGGGTCGAAAGAAGCTATGTGATGTCTTCATTTTACAGATGAGGAAACTGAGGCATCAAGTCTTAATTTGCCGAGGCCATAGAGGTCATCACTTTTAGAGGTTGGGTTTAGAACTCAATTCCCCTACATCTAGTGAGTATTCTTGCCAATATCCTTCACTGCACTATAGACATACGGTGGAACTGACAGCTTTGAAACCTTTTTGCCAAATTTTAAGTGTAGGGAAGTCAAGGAGAAAGTCAAAATATAGAGAAAGGAGGAAGAGGTAAGTCCTTGGAGTAAGTTGCAGGGCTTGAGTGGGATGACAAGCAGGGTCTCTAATATCCCTGGGGCTAATCCCAAACCCAGTGGATTTCAGTAGGAGGCCCTTCTATTTAGCCTCAGGGAACAGAGAGTCAAATAAGGCTTTCAAGAAGACACAATGCAGGGTCAGCTCTTTCTCCTGTATGAAGAAAAATGTGTTTATGTTTTGTTTGTTTGACAATGAGCTTTGAAAACTGCTTGAGAGGATAAGTCACATTTATGAGAGTGTTAATGTTTGCAGAACACTTCATAGAAAGTTGGGTAAGCAGAAAATTTGATTAAGGGTCACAAGATATGGGTTCAAATCTTACATCCCTCCCTAATTATTTCTGTAATGGTAGGTGTAATCAATATATATTTATTAAGTACTTACTATGTTCCAGCCCCTGTGTTGGGCATTAAAAACAAAGCCAGGCTCTGCCCTCAAGGATCCCATATTGTGTTAGGGAGACAAGTTGTACGTATGTATCTATGTAGATTTACACAAAAGAAACACTAGGAATTTCATTTGGCAGAAGATTCTTTTATGTGAGGGTAGAAATTACTTTACCTCTCTGTACTAAAAAGATAAATAGCAAAGAATGAAAAATGAAAAGTCGAGTAAACAGCCACCATAAGTGCAGTTCACCATCAGACCTCTAGGATGCAGAAGGATTCCTTTTTGTAATCTCCAATACAGGTCACTTAATCAATCTTTTCAGCTAGAGACTGGATGGTTTATGATCATTTAACCCTATTTGTTTATGGTTAAATTATATGTGGACTGGGGAGAGACAAGAGAACCTGGGAGAGTCTGTGAATTTAAGTTACTATTCATGTACTAATTGGAGAACATGTTAAAATGTAGACAGAATATGGTTGAGACAGCAAATAAAAGGTGGATAGATGCACATGCAAGGAACCAGATGGTCCCATGCCCTGCAAATTCCAGAGCCATAACCCTAATTTTGGTCTCTTGATTTGGTCTCTTTCTTTTTCCCACCCTCCACATCTTAAGGCCTCATTTCCTTCAAAGCTTAAGTTAAATAATCTATATGAGAGCTCTTCCCTCATTTCTGCCACCTGCTAGTCTCCACCAGCAAAATCCCCTGTTAATTTTGCACATATTTTGTACATATTTGTAGATTTCTCTACATAGAATGTAAGTTGCTTAAGGGCACAGACTTTTACTTCTGTCACTGTGTATTGGAAGACTGACATATAGTTTGTGTCTATTCTTTTTGGAGTCTTTGTGACTCAATGTGGGAATTTCTTGGCAGAGATAATGGAGTGGATTGCTATTTCCTTCTCCAGATCATTTTACAGATGAAGAAAATGAGGCAAACATGTCCAGGGTTATATAGCTAGGAAGTATCTGAAGCTGGACTTGAACTCAGGAAAATGAGTCTTCCTGACTTCAGGCCTGGTACTCTATGCACTATGGTGCCACCTAGCGGCTTCCTGGCTCATAGTAGGTATTTAATGAAAGCTTTTTCATCAATTGTTTGATAATGTCAGCAATCCCTCGTTCAGAAATTTTTTCATGAAAATCAAGGGAGCTTATTCATATGAAACACTTTGCAAATCTTAAGACGTTAAAATATTGATATGGACTGTTTTTTGGAGGGGGAGGTCATGATCTGTAATTTCAGTTTGTACAGGAAGCTTTCAGGGTGGACACTTTCCATTGATACAATTTGTCACCTCTTAAGTCAGTCGATGAACACATAACGTGCCAGGCACCAAGCAAGATATTCTTCACCTGGAGTCTATATATTTGATTTAAAAAAAAAGAGTTTGGTAACTGCATTTGAGTATATCCAATTTCCTTTACAATCCCTGACTATAAAGTGAACTTTTTACTCACCAAAACATAGATATTTAAATTTATATGTCTTATTACTGGCCTGCATTTTCCACTGCCTCCTAGAAATGATGTAAGAATGTGTCTGGAGGTTGTACTTTACAGATGAAATGCTATAAATGTACGACCAAACGTCTCTGTGTATGGTGTCTCTAAGCCCTGGCCAATAGGCACATCTCTTTTTTTCAGTCTCAGGGGTATGACTGCTACACCATAAGCAACCATTGAGTTCAATTTCTTTGTCATAGATGGAGAGAAGCTAGAGGCCCTCAGCACGGACTCTCAGTGTGTCGTCCATTCTTAAGTTTAAGGATGGGACTCTCAGGGACCACTTTAAGGAAAATCTACATGGTTTTTATCTTACATGATCACTGAATTTGATGTTTTAAACCAAAGCAGCATAGCCTAAGCAGGTCTATTCGCAGCCAAAACACAGTATCTGTATACCCCTATGAATGCTTTACATGATAATTTAATTTTAGGCCAACCATAGATCCAAGAAGTGTAGCCATCAATAATTTGTTGACTGGCTTCTCAACTAACCAACCAACCAACCAACCAACCAACCAACAAACCCACCAACCAATCAACCAACCAACCAACCAATCAACCATTCAATCAAGGAGCATTCATTAAGCACCTATTTTAGGGCCAGCATTGTGTCTTAACACAATGACTGGGGATATACAAACAAGGGAGGGAAAGATGTCTACTCCACTCTTGTCTTTAGGTCATCTGTGCTAAGTTCTATAAATGATAGTATTATTCAGAAAAAGCCCTTTTATTGGCCTTGACAACAAGGCTTCTGTTTGTCTTTCTTTGAATCTCCAGAGTTTAGTATAATTTCTAGCACACAGGAAGTGCTTAATAAATGCTTGTCGACTGACAGACTAAAATGTACACATCTTTCCAGAGACAGATTTTCCCACACCAGGAGCCAAGAGACCTAATTATTGACCCTCAAATATTAATGATTGCATAAAAGCATCTGCATCAATTCAGATGCAATAGCAAGCAGGGCCTGGAGTCAGGAATACCTAAAGTCAAAATCCAGCCTCAGACATTTATTAGTCTTGTGATCCCAGCAGAGCAAGTAACTTAACACCTGTTTGCCTCAGGTTCTTCAACTATGGAATGGGGATTTTCGTGAGGATCCAATGAGAGAATATTGTGAAGCCCTTAGCCACATGTTTGGTGCGTGTTGCTGTTGTTGCTGTTGAGAGGGGCTCGGTGGCTCAGTCGGCAGAGGGCCCAGTCTGAAGTCAGGAAGACTCATCTTCCCCAATTCAAACCTGACCTCAGATGCTTACTAGCTATGTGACCCTGGGCAAGTCACTTAATCCCGTTTGCCTCAGTTTCCTCAGTGGTAACTATAAAGTGCTTAGCATAGTGCCTTACGCGTAGTAAGAACTATAAAAATGTTGGCTATTATTATTCTAAGCCAGCGGTTCTCACCCTGTGGGTTGCAACACCTTTGGAGGGTCCAACGACCCTTTCACAGGGGTGACAGGGGTCGCCTAAGACCATTGGAAAACACATATTTTCAATGGTTTTAGGAACCAAGAAAGCGCTCCTCTATCCATCTCCAGGTGGGTCCTCCCACATGCAGATACACCCACGTACAAATATTAAAGGGTTGCCATATTAGGAAGGCTGAGAACCAGTGTTCTAAGCACTTTCCTGCCTCTGGACAAAATATGTAAAGTTAGAATTGGCACACATTACTTTATAAAATTATGAGAAATCTTTATCATTCACCTATTCTTCTTTAACGAATTTAGAATGTTCATGAGCATCTACTGTTTAATGAGCACAGTGACAGGGGCTGGGGAAGATTCAAAGTTTGTATTAAAAAGACCCCTTCTCCTCCTGGGGCTTCAAATCCACTTCAGGACATGGGAGTGGGGAAGGTCTGGATTGGCAGCACATCTCAAACATTCACTAGCTCTGTAACCCTGAGCAAGTAAGTGAAATTTCCTGGGTCTTATTCTCTTTTTTTTTAAAATGAGAGTGTCATCATAACTACTTTGTAAGGTTGTTGTGAGGCTTAAATGAAATAATATCCTCAGAAAACCTGAAAGTATGAAGTACCATCATTACTGCTACAGTGTTCTTCTCCTTGATAAATACAAAAGTGTGATGTACAACAAAGATCTCTGGGTTCTGCGAAGGGAAAGATCGTTGTTGACAGGTGCAATACAGGGCATCTTTAGCCAAGGGATGATATTTAATTTGCGCTTTGAAGAACGATGTTGAAGACAGAGTCAACAGATAGTGTCTTGGTTGTTGCTGAGCTGGTTTTCAATCCCATCTAACTCTTTGGGATGCCATTCGGAGTTTTCTTGGCAGAGACACTGCGATAGCTTGCCATTTTCTTCTCTAGTTCCTTTTGCAGATGAGGAAACTGAGGCGAAAAGGATCAAGTGACTTGTTTAAGTTCACAAAAACTAGTACATTTCTAAGGCTGGATTTGAACTCACAGAATCTTTCTGACTCCATGACCAGTACTCTGTGCACTATGGCGCCACCTAGGTGCCCTACATCATCTGTCAAATGGAGAAAATCACAGTACCTGCCTCAGAGAGCTGTTGGGAGGTTCAAATGAAATCATGTGTCGAAAGCCCTTTGTAAGCATTGACTGGATACAAACAAGCAGTTCATATTATAAATGCATAAGGAAGGTTTTTTTCTAGCATCCAAATTAATAGGGGACATGAGCACTGTCTAGCATCAGAGGAAGTGAGTTCAGATACTGCATCTGTCTCGATAAAAATTGATTTTATTAACATCTTTGGTTTCTGTATCACCTAGATTTCTTCCTATATGCCTCTCCATTCCCAAGTTCAGAGAGCTATACCTCTGATTCTATATTCTATATCATTATGGGGTTGGACTTGAGGCTTTGGGGATCCCTTCCATTTCTAAATTTATGATACTCCAGTTTAGAGAGTAGAGAATGGCATAGGAGGGAATGGGGAGAGGAGGCATAATGATGAGAGGGTGAACTTTCAAATGATGCTTACTTATAAACAGTGTGCATGCACACACACACACACACACACACACACACACCCCAGACTAAAAACCTAGGAGCCAATCCATCCACTTGGTCATATAGAAACCCAAAGACTTCTCTAATTAGCCAAATTACATTTGAATTAATTACCTTGCATTTTCTTTATTAAATATCTACAAGCAGATGAAAACAAAGTTTTCTTCCCTTCTGATTCCATTTCATAATGACAAACTAAATTGGGAGATATTGAACCATGCTGAGTAATGTTGTTCCTTAATTTTGATACTGATGAAAACCAAGTTGCAAATTTAAAATTGACCCAAGTATCTACAAAGGTAGTTATCAGATATTTAAACTACTGACACTCAGAGAAGTCTGCAGCCAAAACCAAATGACCATCAGCCTCACACACAGAATGGCTATGCCCCATCTCCTGTCACTTATACAGGCTGAGTCATGAGTGACAGTGATTACAACTAATCACTGTCATTTCTGCCACGTCTCCTACCTATCCCAAACACTTAAGGGGCCATAGGGCCTGAGCTCTCTGCTTTCAGAGGTCTTCTTACAAATAAACCCCAAAGACCTAACTCATTACCTGGTGGGGTAGCACATTGGTGTCTCCTGATTGGCTCATTGAATAAAAGTGGACCTGTTGCAGGTATTAGCTCCTGGTTCTGCTCTGCACCCCTTTAAGATATTCCTGGGTCAGAACCAGCAGAATGCAAGACAGGAACTTCTTTTGGTCATTTATGCTTTTTATGCTTCTAGGGACAATTGCCTGAAATGATGAAGAATATTTAATGGGGCAGAGACATTATCCTTTACTAAACAGGGCTGTGCAGGCAGTTAGGTAGCGCCATAGTGGATAAAGCAGCAGACCCAAAGTCAGGAAGACTCATTTTCCTCAATTCAAATATGGTTTTAGGCATTTATTGGCTACATGACCATGAGAAAGTCATTTCACTCTGTTTTCCTCAGTTTCCTTATCTGTAAAACAAGCTGGGAAAGGAAATGATAAATCACCTCAGTATCTTTGCCAAGAAAACACCAAATAGGGTCACAAAGAGTCAGACATAATTGAAGAATGATTCAACAATAAACAGGACTGTGCCTAGACAGAATGGTCAAATCCACAGTTTCTTCCCTTTCTTCTTCCTTCATTAAGTGACCAAAGTTGCCATGTTTCTCTCCCCCCTCCCTTTTCCTCTGAATGAAATATTTCTCTGAGAATATTCACATTAGGGTAGAAGTGACTGATAACTCCTTAATGTGGAGAAAACATTTGCATCTTAAAAACATTGCATCTTGAACTAAATGAATTCATGAACTAATTGAGAAGTGAACTAAAAGAATATCAAATTATAAAGGATGATGAGGGAAAAATGGACTATGGTCACTGGTGAGAAAGAAGTTTTTCAATTTTAGATTAATATTAAAGATTCCTGTTTTGGTCACAACTTAATTTTCTAATCTTAGATAATCTAGTTGCATTAAAGATAGGTATTTTTCTCTCAATTATTTTAATTTCTCCACTCATTAAGATGACCACTTCCAAAAAGTGGTCAGAAAAAAAATGAGAATACATATGAGCCGAGGCAAAGTGAAGCAAGTAGCACCAAACTAATAAATTATACAACGGCTATGATGATGTGAATGGAAAAATCAAGAACAAATATAGAAGTGAAAGTTTTTTTTTATTACAGTGATCAGGGTTAGTTCAGAAACAAAGATAACAAATGCAGTCTCCTAACATTTTTTTGCAAAGAAAAGGGGCTATGTATGTGAAACATTGAATATATTGCCAGATTTGCCTGACGCATCTGTTGGTTTTGCTGAACTACTGTAAAGTGATCTTTCTTAACTGGGGAAATGCATACAGCAAGTATCTCTGATAATGGCCTCATTCCTCAAACATGTAGAGAGTTGAGTCAAATTTATAAGAATACTAGTCATTCTTCAATTGATAAATAGGCAAAGGATATTCTAGGTAGCTTCAGATAAAAAAAATCAAAGCTATCTACAGCCATATGAAAAGATTATTTAAATCCCTATTCACTAAAACAACTCCAAGAAACTACTTTATACTTAACAAATTGGCTAATAGGAAAGGGAAAATGACAATTTGGAGGGGATGTTGCAAAATTAGGACACTATAATGAGCCCTTGGAGTTGTGAACTAATCCAACCTTCTGGAGAGCAACTTGCCACTCTGCCCAAAGGAATTAAAAAAGGAATAGACAAACAGGAAAGGGGCCAATATGTACCAGATTATTTATGGCATCACTTTTAGTGGTGACAGAGAGTTGGAAACTGAGGGTCCGTCATTTAGGGAATGGTTGACCCAATTGTTGCATATGATTGTGACGGAATACTATGGTGCTATAAGAAATGATGAGCAGAAGGACTTCAGAGAAACTTGGACAGACTTACATGAACTAATGCAAAGTGAAGTGAGCAGAATCAGGAGAACACTGACCACAGTAACAGACATATTGTGCAATGACCAAGCGTAAATGACTCAGTTATTCTCAGCAATACAAAGATCCAAGACAATTCCGAAGGACCTATGATGAAAAATGTTATCCACCTTCAGAGAAAGAACTGATGAAATCTAAACACGGATTGAAGCAGACTTTTCTTTTTTTTTTTTAACTTTAGGGTTTTTTTGGTCTGTATTTTCTTTCACAACATGACTAATATGGAAATATGTTTTGCATGACTGAACATATATAGCCTTTATTGAATTGCTTGCATTCTCAATGAGGGGACAGGGAAGGGATTGTGGGAGAAAATTTGGAGCTCCAAATTATAAAGAAGATTAAAATAGCAATTACATGTAATTTGGAAAAATAAAATAATAAAATTTAAAAAGCAGTCTTTTTATATTCTGTAACAAATTATAATATAATAAATCTCTGGAGAGAAGAGAAGGGAAAGGGTATACTTGGAAATGAAGGCAGGTTGTTTTTAAACAGTTGATATCGACATATTTGTAAAAATCACAACTCTTGGCATTCAGTCAAATTTTCTCTTTTTTAAGTTCCTTAACCTTCTACCAATTTGAATGACTCCCTGCCCAAATTGCTTATATACCTTCCTCATATTTGCTCAAGGAAACCTTCCAGGATACCCAACTCATTCACAAGGTTGCCTAGAGATATTTACCCTTAAATGTTAGGATTCACTCTTCTTTAATTATACCTTTGTCAGTTTAAAAAGCAAAGCATCTGTAGAAAATTTGGTATACTAAAGCTGAAGAATTAAAAGAAGACTCCTTCCTTTCAAGGGACCCCAAATAAGTAAAAAAAAAGTAAATAAATAAAAATTCAAATAAAGGAGAAAATGGTAAAGAACTCTGAAAAGCTGATGATATGAGAGGGTTGGTCTCTCCTAAGCAAAATATCTGTGCCAACCCATCTGCTACCACACTTGCCATGTGATTGGGTATAAACATTTAGGAGTGAATTATATTTAAGAAACATTGGCACTAAGACTCACAGAATCAAGAAATTTTAGAATTGGTTGGGACTAGAGTCACTGTAGTCCAACTTGCCCCTGATGAAGAATACCATTTTCTACATAACATTTGCTTAAAGAACCACTATGTAGAGTGACCTCTGGAGGCAGCCCATCTAGCATCTTCAAGTTTTAATGTCTTCTCTAAATCTGTCTCTGTGGAATTGTCATCCTGTGCTCCTTATTATACCCTCTGAGGTTAAAATGGACAATCTAGCCTGCAAAAAAAATGTCCTTCAATATTTCTTTACATTGCTCATGCTTATTCATCTTATTTGCATTACAGTACTTTATTATGCTAATATACCGCATTTGAATAATAATAATATGCATGCATGTATGTATGTATCTGTGTGTATGTGTGTGTATGTGTGTGTGTGTGTGTGTGTAGTGCTTGCTATGAGCCATGCACTGGGCTAAGCACTTTACAATTATCATCTCACCTGAGGTCACAATAATCTTACCATAATATTTGCTCTCTTTTTGTTTGTTGGTTTGTTTCTTCTTTATCCTGGTTTCTCCCATTGGTTCTACTTCTTCTTTACAACATGACTAACAAGAAAATATGGTTAATATGAATGTATATGTAAAGCCTACATCAATTTGCATGCCATCTTGGGGTGGGATTTCGAACTCAAAATGTTAAGTGAATGTTGAAAACTAAAAATAAATAGATTAAAAAAAAGTTCTCAGAGTTAGTTGCTATTTTTATCTCTAATATACAGATGAAGAAACTGAAGAAACAAAGTGAATTTCCCAGGGTCAAAAAATGATAAGTGTCTGAGGCTACATTTGAACTTAGGTCTTTATGACTCCGTATTCCCTTTGTTTGGCCACTGAGGTTGCCACTAGGTTTTTGTTTTTCACAATCACAAATAATGCTTCCATACATATGCATATATGGATATATACACAGTTAATATACATAAGTATATATACCCATGTGTGTACATATATACATATGTATGTATATGCATGTAATGCATGTATATATAAATAAAATTGAATAATTGGTTTCTTTGATCTGTTTTAAAATTATCCTATCAGAATGTATTTGCAAGATTGGAATTACTGGATCCTTCCATTAGATGCTTCCATTTATTGATTGTCTCTACCCTCAGAAAATGACCCTTGTTTCCATCTTCCATACATTCCTTTTTTT
>JAQQSW010022826.1:0-10386 GCA_028646575.1 Pseudocheirus occidentalis
CTCCTCTCATTCTAGTCCTCTCCCACCTCAGAATTTGCCTTTTAAAGTATCATCCCTGTATATTCAATTGATCCTATGCCCTCTATAAACCCATATATACACATGCTCAGATATGTATTCATATGCATATATAGCTTCCTATATAGACATACGTGTGAGTATACATATATAGGATAGGTATGACTTTCAATGGAACGTATAAGCTTTATTTTGACATAACTAATTTCTAACAATTATAGAATCCTATATTTAAAAAACAACTAGTGTTTTAGTAGATATCACCCTATTCTGTTTGAATACTGTAAGACTGATACTAAATGGAATGAACATTTATTAAGTGCCCCTCGTGTGCAAGTATTACTCATGTAATAATTGTGTATATATAGATGAAGTAGATGATAATGCTCTCAATTATTATATTATATTAAAATATTTTATAATGCAAACACTATCTGTGATAGAAAATACTGTCCACATTTTTAGTTTAAGAGCTTTTTCTCACTCTGTGATATTGCGTGTGATTTTTGTTACGTGATACTGCAGAATTTTCATCATATCACTCTTCAGTAAACCACTCAGAAGAAGAAACTGAATCACCAAATTTCAAAGCTACATGGTATATATGCAATCATCTAGTAATCAACATATCTGAAACAAATCCCCCTTTAACAATTTGAAAAAAAAAAAGATTAACCTGATACTACTGAAAGACCTCAAATAGGGGAAGTACCTGCTATTTCCCAGGTAAAACATTTCCTATAGTGATGCATAAGTATATGTGAGTATTTGTTTGTTGGATTGTACCTATTGTTTCCTTGGTACAGGAAATGCCGATGCAAGAAAATTGCTTCCACCAATGACAATTGGCACTTATTCAGCAAATTAGAGTTTTAGAGAATTGCTTAGGGCAGGAGTGGGGAGTGAGGAGTTAAGTGAATTGCCAAATGTCCATCAGTTAGTATGTGACAGAGATAAAAGTTAAACTCACTCAGGAGTTTACAGGAATCTCTCCTCACTATGTAATTGTTTCACTGTTGAATATATTGGCCTTGAATTTTTGTCATTGTTTGCCTAGCACCTACCACTCAGTCCTTACCTTATTACCTTATACACAACAGGCACTTATAATAAATATCTCTTGAATTCAATTCAATTATATTGATTCAGACTGGATTCTTTTCAAAGTCATTCAACTCAGAAGATAATTATCATTTCCTTTTTAAAGTGCTATCCCTATGACTTTACCCCTCCTAAGAATCTTTAAATTTCTTTTAAGACATTAAAAGAATAGTCTGCATAAGATTAAGAGAAAATTGAAGAAAAGTACTTTTAAAAAATAACATCTAGCCAAGGGTAACTCAGAATACTTGGAAAGGGTCAGAACGCAGGTTAGCAGGCTGCATGCTCATTCAGTCCTTGAATTTTCCATGATGGTGCCTCACCTGCAATAAGCAGCTGTTTATTGCTTGGTTCACTGAAGCGTATGATGCTGAACAGAGCCATGGGTCAATAAAGTCATTTAAAATGATTGGCCCTCTGAGTGAAAGAGGTGATGAATCAACCAAATCTCCCCTAGGCAACAAAGGAACAGGGGAACTTTGCAGTTTAAGTGGCAACATATCATCCAATGTATCAGCAAACTGCATATCTCCATAATTAATTTTATTACCTTAGGAGAGGAGATAACATGTTCTCAGAAGGGCTTCTCTGGAAATGAATGACTGTGGCAGGACATCAGACTACACACAAAGCCCTTAAACTTTGACCTCAGGAAGTGTTTAGTCAGTAATTTCTTGACAGATTTTATTATTGCCATGACTTTATCCTAAGTGTTACAAATAGTAACTATACATCATTCTTCATTTTCCTATGCTGTTTACTGTTTATTTTCTTTCCTTTCCTGAATCAATTGGAAATAACTTTTCATAATCCATAAAAGAACTTGATCTTATTTTTACTTTCATAGTTTTAAAGGTAGAAAACCAAATAAGGCAAGAAAAATTATACCATCATAAAGTATCTTATCTGTTTTAGATAAGATATGACAATAGGTCATCTCATCAAATTAATATTGATAGATTCAATTGAAAATGTGCCTTAGATGAACTCTGGTGATATTGCAGTACTATAGTTTTAAACATAATCCTGGATTTAAATTGTGGTTCAAACTTTTAATACCAGGACTTTTAACCGAAATGACCTTGGAGATCATCTAGTTCAATTCCTTCATTTTACAGTTGAGGAAACCAAAGCCCAGAGATGAAGAAATTTAACAAAGATTACATAAAGAGTGACAGCTGAACCAAAGTTTGTACCCCGACTCTCTGGCTTCAAATTCAGTGTTCTTTCCAGTATGGAGTTTTTGATACGTGTGTATCTATGGTCATGTTAATTCACCTCTCTGGTTCTCAGTTTCCTCAGATAAAAAAATGAATGGGCTGAAATAGATAAGGCCTTTGGCTCTTTTCATTTGAAAAACCTGCAGCATTAACATATTCCCCTTGAGTTTGACCTTTTAGAAATAAATAATAATGTTTACATCTCACTTTGCAGTATAATTTTGTAATCATATATATGTGTTGTATACTATCTGCTATACATTTTAATTAATATGTTAAAAAAGAGAAAATCAGTAGAATATAATCAATCCATTTATTAAAGCCATATGTGTAAAACTTCAAACCGTAATTGTGTGACTCCTTTCTTTACCTGAATAAGGCAGTATGACAGGTCAAAATACAATTTATATAAGGCATATTTATTTACAATTCCTAAGGAAACACCATAAACATGAAAAATGTTCAGTTAGAATATTAATTCAGTCATTTGGTTTCTCTTTCAATATTTTACTTGTTCATATAATGAAATTGTCTCTAAATAAAATCATGACAATCCTTTGATTTTAGAGATTGTAAGGCTTAAGAGATAAATTGACAAATGGAGGTTTTGGGCCTTTCGGCATTCTAAATCTCACCACCATCTCATTATGTCATGAACAAGATGCCATTAGTCTCTATTCACCACCTACTACAAGAAGGACCTTTACATATCATTAAACAACTATCACCTGTTCACTGAAGCACCTTATACTTTCAATATTCTTTAATTTTTCTCTTATGTCATCTAATTAGTGCAGAAAATGTTTTTTTCTAATCACAGCTATTAGATGAGAGCAGCTGATGACTCTTACATCTACTTTTTCAGCTTTTATTTCTCTACAAATGTACAATCTTAAATCTCCAACTGACTTTTGGTTATCTCAAAATGAATATGCCATAGACATCTTAAATTCAATATGTCTCAAGCTACACTCATATATTTTTCCCCCCAAAGTCTCCCTTCTTCATAATTTCTCTACTAATATCCAGGTGGCATCATCCTTCTAGTCACTCAGGTTTGCCACTTAAGTGTCAGAATCCACTTCTCAGTCTCTCACCACTTCCACCACACATAAGCATATGTGCGCATGCACACGCACACGCACACACGCACACACACACACACACACTCCTCACCCTGTACCATGTCCAACCCATTGTCAAGGTCTGTCTATTTTACCTTCCTAAGATCTATCACACATGCCTTTTTCTATCCTGTGATACTGCCAATAACCTTATAAATGATGATGTCACATCATGCCTGGACTAATACTATATAGCATGCTGACTGGTTTTCCTATCAGAAGTTCTTTCCCTTCTAGTTCATCCTTCATTCAGCCTTCAAAGTGATCTTCCTAAAGTCCATGTCTGACTGTCACACCCAACGACCCTTACATTTTAATAAATAACTCATAAATAATAAATAGTATAACAAAATATAAGTAAAATACATAATTATACCATAATTATATTTTATATAATATGACATTAAGTATTATATAATAAAAATAACACTAATATGTATTATAAATAAGCATATTATGAAAATATAAATGTAAAGAATAATTGCCTTGGTGATTAAATGCAAAATACTATTTTTCATGCTCAATATCCTTCATAATCTGCCCCCTCCTTCCACCTTTCCAGTCTTCTTATATCTTACATTCCCTGAACCACCCATATACTCTGTGGTCTAGAGACAGTAGCCTCCTTGCTATTTTCTGAATTATACACTTCATATTCAAATTCCAGGCATTTTTACTGGTTGTCCTCCATGGGATTTTCTCCTTTCTCATCTATGCCTCCTGGTTTCTTTGGCTTATTTCAAATCCCAGCTAAAACCTCACATGTCACAAGAAGTCTTCATTCTATTGTCTTCCATTATCTTCAATAAATTCTGTATTATATATAATATTTAATTCTGTGTTATATATCTTGGTTTAAGCTTTTTGCTTGTTTTCTTTTCCACTGTATTGTAAACCACCTGAGATTAGGGATTGCCCTCCACCTTTCACTGTATCACCATCCCCTGGCATAGTGCCTAACACAGAGTAGGTATTTAATAAATATTTATTGACTGACTGACCTTCTATCTGCAAGGTTCTGTGGAAGTTACAGAGATAATTAAAACACAGTCCTTGAAACAAAGGGTAAATTACCAAATAACTGGTATAGAAAGCAAGTGGTGCAGATTTCTGAAGAAGTCAATGAATTACACATAAATGAATGTGATTGGGATGAAGGGGAAGTTTTCCAGAGTTGGAAATAACATAAACAAATTAATGAAAGCAGGAAAACAACAAGGCAAATTGCAACAATGAGTAAAACAGGTTTTTTGATTTAGAAACTCTTCCTTATAATAAGATATCATAGACTTCCCTATAGCTTCCACCCACTGAACATTTTGAAGTATCAAGATCTATGTCTAGAAAGGCAGGTTAGGGTAAGTTTGAAGAAAGCCTCAATTTTGTGAATGAGTCTGGTTTTATTTTGTAAATAGAAGGAAGATTTGGAATGTTTACAAGAGCTAGTGATTCATAGTTGATGGAGGAAGAGAGGCTGGGGAGGGGAGGGAGGAGAAGAGAGGGGCGGCAGGAAGGGAGAAAAAGATGAATTGATTATAGTAGCCTGGGTACAAATTATAAGGGTAATGGGAATGAAATTGAGACACATACAAGAAACATTTAAAAGTAAATATATACATTATTATTGTCTAGACATGATAAATTAGGGAAAGAAAGCAGTAATAATTTGGATGTTCAAAGTTGATGAATGATGCTGGCAATGAAATAGGGAGGAGGACCATCACTGAGGAAGTGAGGAGTTTGGTTTTATTGATGCTGATTGTAGAGTTACAAAGGACAATTAACAGATACAAATCATTTATGTATCTAACAAACATTTATTTAGCATGAATGCATTATTAATACATTTGCCATGATGCTGAGATAACTAAATTTTCATTATTTAATCAGTACTTCAGATAGACTTCTGAGCTAATATAACTATATAAACAGTTGTCTTCTATTCTCTCCCATCTAATTTTCCTTTCTACCCCACCAGGATATGAAACCTTTGTTCTTAATCATGAGAATAAGAGGAATTTTCATATAATATCCCCATCATGTAACTGGAGAAAATCAGGCACCACAACCATTGCAGCTAATACTTATTATATTGACAATATTAGCTTTTTTTTATTATGACAATATTAACTTTTGTTAGTTACATAGTAATGAATTACCCATCAATTAACATTCTAAAATCAAGTTCCAACATACATGCTTTGTAGAGTTAATGTTTGTGAATGCTATGACAAATATGAGAATATATGTAATGACAACAAAAAATGATTACATAGAAAATTGTATAGGCTTCTCTGCTTCCATTTTAGGCTGAGATGAGTGACACGTTCATTAACTAGAAAATGTTGATGTTCTGAGTGTTTCCGGTTTGTTTGAATCTGATTCCATGTGAATGGGATATAAGTGCAATGGATTATCACCTGAAACATTATTATATACTCTTAAACTTAATGAAAATATTTATAATACAAATTCTAGCAGCAGAGACATAATTGTACGAGGCTTCAGAAATCATCTGATCCTAACTCCTCATTATGCTGAAAAAAACAAAAAAGTGAGGAACAAAGAAATTGTTACTTTCTCATGTAAATAAACATCAGAGGTGGCATTTGAAGGCAACGCCTGGGATTCCAGAGCTAGCTCTCTTTTTCCTTGTATCATGTTGTTTACATGTGTGAGATAGAGTGAATGTTGATGCTGCAAAAAGAGCCACGTTATAAGGAAAAATAAATTAAGAGGTTAGGAATTTTGGTTTGGAAAGATCAACGGTAAAGGAGAGTTTATAAGTAAGGCGTTTAAAGAATTTGGCGGAATAGGTCAGGGAAAGGGGTGAACTTGAAGTGAGATTGGGGAGGAGTTAAGAGTGAATTAGAATAATCTGGGTAAAATTTGGGAAGGAGAGAGCAGAAGCCAGTCATTTACAACTGTAGCACCTCCTCAGAGAAATCTCCCCAGCTCGGCACTCAAAGATTTTCAAATTGTGTCTAGGGAGGGGGAAGCTTTTACTCTCAGAAGCTCAAAGGGCAGCCTGTGAGTTCCCCTACTTAGCAAAGATAGGAGTTTCCACCGTTAAGCATACTTCCCCCCCGCCCCCGAATTCCACTCCTGGTTTTACTTCTGACTCGCCAGACCTGAGCCTCATGACTCAACTCCATTTCTCCCTTCAACTTTTCTCTGGACCTGTGGTCTTTTCACCTTCAAAAATCCCTTTGTCACAACAATGCCCTTTTCTCATTGGTGATTCCCTTCTAGATATTTCTCTGTACAGATCCAGGACAGCTAAGCTTTATTCCCCTCCAGGCTTTGTTTCAGACTTTTCAGACTATACCCCGCCCACGTTCTGGTCCCACCCCTCCCATGTTCAGCTCCCTTTATGTATTGTCTGTTCTCATTATAATGAAAAATTTTTGATGGCCACTCTTTTTGCTAGTGTTTGTATTCCTAGCATTTGCAAATCTTTGTTTAGCACAATGTAGTTCCTTTATAAATGCTTGCTTCCTCTTTGCCTACTATACAGTTAGCTCAAAGAGAAACCTTCATTAATACGGCATAATTAAGGTACTTGTTTCCCCCTGCCCCCCATGATATACTCTCCCGAAAACATACATAGCAATAGTGGATATAAATTTGGGAGTACACTAATAATCACACACAGTGGGTATAAATTTAGGAGTACACTAATAATGACGTAGACATGAGGGAGCACATGAGCAAGGGAACTCACTTCTGATTTTTCAGTGCCCTGATGCTTTGCTTTTCGATTTATCTTTCAGGTCTTTTAACTCACCTGGGAACAGTATTTATTCTGTGTTGGTCACTAAATTGGACTCCTTAAATCCATTAATTTCCACAATTCTCAGCTCCTAGGGCCACTTCTCTCAAATTCACAATTATTTCTTTTGCTGCCAGAGACCATGCTTCTTGAAATTCCTTCCTGCCCCCTGGCACTACGTCTGTGTCTGTCTTTCTGCTTCTTATTGGACACAGCATATTTCACTGAACGAGAAAATCCACTGTGAGATTGGCCACGGTCAGTCGGGATGAGAAAAGCTCCTTTGTTGCTCCTTTCAAAGAGATGCAGAGGTGATATTCCACAAAGCATTGCGTTACCTTGAACTTTCTGCCCCTTTGCAGCGGAGTGAAATCTATGTATCCTTCTAGGTGACTATCTCCATTGCAAAAGGACCTGGCCAGTAGGGGAAAGCTTAGTGGATAGTAAAGGAGAGAACTCCTCCCCAACCCTTGTTAGAGGTCCAGCAGTTACCCCAGCAAGTTTTTCCATGCCTCAAATACCTTTAACTTTTCAATCCTCTCCACAGCCTGGTAAGTTTAGCTTTTTAAAAGGCCTCCGAGGTTTGGAAAATATTTACCCATGGCTTCCTGCTCTTCCAGTGCAAAAGGGTTAACAAAGTATATACACCAGAGCCTTCCCCACCCCCACCCCCACCTCATTGAAACATTAGTAACACCTGATTACCTGTTATGTATCTTTTCTTTCTTTTATTATAACAACTATACTGGGAGAGGAAGGTAGCAAATCTCCCTTCCCTTCCCACCACTAATAGAGTGAAGCAGCTGCATTCAGTAATTAAAGTATGAACGAAGCAGGAGGTAGGTGAGACTGCAGCATGCTTCCTTGGAAAATAAGATTCCCCATAGCCTGAACCAGAATTTAGAACCTTGGTTTTTTTGTTTGTTTGTTTTGAGTGAATGTTATTGTCACTTTTATGATTTTTATATAGTTCTCAGTTTCGTGCTATTGCATATGTCCTGTTCACCTTAACTCTGGGGGAGAACTTGAATGTCTCCTAGGCTTCTTAGATTATAGGGATCTAGGGAAGAGGGAAAGAATTAAATTTTTCTGCTTCATTGTTCTGTAACATCTTGAATTTTCAAAATATGTTTTTATCCACAACTCCTACTTATAAAACAAATTGATTAAATATCTTTTGATATGGAATGAGTTCTGACTGATTCAGAGAATTGGATTCAAATCTCTCTGATGCTTACATTTTTCACGACCTTGGGCAAGGAATTTAAACTCATTGGTTCAAAATTTCTTCATCTGTGAAATGATGGGATTGGACTTGATGGTCCCTGAGGTCCCTTCCACATTTAGATCTATTATTATGAAAGGACTTTTTAAAATGTCTCTTATAAAACTGCTAAAACTTCAAAAATTGGGCATAGCTTCAAAACTTAAAGGAAACATAAAATACTGATCCTATTGAGTAACTTAAAGAATAATCTTTATATACTCCTTTCAAAGTAGTTTTATGCCATCAACAAGATTTAGAGCAGGGAGAATGAGTAAGCAAAACTGTTAAGAAAAGAATCCCTAATCAGAAAGAGGGAGAAGGGAAGGAGAAGGAGAGCTCCTAGGAGTATGGTGGTCTGGTCCTTGTGTGTACAAAAGTCATATGCCTTAAAGAAATATTAGAGAATAACAGAACTTAAGATGTGTCATGAGCTAACAGTCCCAACTGATCCATGTCGTAAACATGACTTTTCTAATGATAAGGGGAAAACATAGAAGAGTCAAGAGCTTATTATTTAGAAGACTAAATACATTTCCTGTAGGGAAATTAAAGAAATTTCCCCACTTCAAGAGAAACACTTAGAATAAGAGGTACTGAGAGTGCAAAGTGTATTATTAAGGAAACAATGACTTCTCTCTGATATGTAAGCAGCTAGCTAAAGGCATTTGATCCTCTCCCAATATAGATGTTATAGTAAAAGAAAGAAAAGACATATCTTAGAGTAGGGATAAGAGCCATAGGACATCTATGAGTAAGGTTTCTAATGTCTAAAGTTCGTAAAGGATGAAAAGGTAAAGTTTTCTATATAGAAGAGAAATTCACACTTGAATTAGAAAATTATAGAAAATGAAGTTGCTATGAGAAGAGTATTTTAAGCTAGGTGCTTATTCTTGGGTCCATGGATCAGAGAGAGCTTAGTGGTCCATGAGTTTGAATGGGGAAAAATATACCTTTACTTTATCTCCTAACTGAAGTTTAGCATTTCCTTATATACTGAATTGTTTAAAAATCCCAAAAATTCATTCATAGACTTCCCCAGAATGACAATGGGTCCCATGACATAAAAAGTTAATAACTTTCTGTTTTAAAGTCTTTTTGGACATTTTCCCACATTAAACCTAGCTCTACATATATTTGCATGTTTCTCAATAAGTGACTGAATATTGCTTTAAACAAAGAAATGCATTTTCACAGGAAAGTGTAGATTGATCTGATGCTAATCTATCTTTTTATTCATCATTACCTAGGAAAAAAGTCCAAACAAAACTACTACCCCTTTGTATCAGTAATAAAATTGAAACATACAGTGTCTACAATGGTGGTTCACAATTTTTTGTTGTTGTTGTTCATAGTGGAGCAGAATCTTTTATCATGGGAAATAGAAGCATACTGCTTATTTAAGTTAGCAAAATAGTGGGAGAATTGAGAGATTTCCAGATGTGTCATTTCCAATAAGTAAGAATATTTCTTATTGTTATTGAATTCTTTCGGAGTTTTTCATGACAAGTTGTAAGAAATGAACCTTTCTTATTTTTCTTAATATTATGCTTACCATACTATCTGTGATGGGTAAGTAAAATTTATGGAAAATGTAAGTATTTAAATATTTTATTTTATTTGAGATGACAGTCAAAATTTCATAACACATCTAAGGAAAATTGAGGTGTAGTCATGAGTCACAATGAAGAGGAGCCCAAAGATGGTTAGGGCTGCCTGAGACCCCAAAATAAGAACATGCCGGGTCCTATGGAAAGAATTCCACTCAAGTCTTCTCAGCCAAGGAAAAAGTAAAGTTTATTGAAAGTTCAAGTTTGCCACATGCCACGTGGAGTGCTAGGCCATTTAAAGGTGCTCTCACAGAGCAAGTCTCTACTAAGCTATCTC
>JAQQSW010022827.1:0-10386 GCA_028646575.1 Pseudocheirus occidentalis
CCTGCCCATTTTTCAGGTTATATACTTTCTGTCAACTTGCAGACAAGTCAAATTTGAAATTAGTATGTAATACTGTTGTACAGATGAGAGGGACCTTACTTAGATTTGAAAGGCATTAACATAGATAAGCAAATTAACAATTTCAATAAAAACTAAAAATAAAACCCTCTGCCTGAAATTGAAAAAAAAAAAGAAAAGAAAAGAAAACCACTTGCCTGATGAGCAGCAGCTGAAACAGCTGGCTCAGCTCCTCCTCCACTGGTCAGTTCCCCTCCAGTGCAGGGGTGAGAATCATTCTTCCTCTAGGGCTCTAGGGTAGTTAAGGAGGATGCTACAATACAATAAAGGTCTGCTGCTGTACACTTCTCTCTCACCTCTGGTCTCTTCAGTCCCTCCTGAGAATACAGCCTAAGGCTTGCCCTTAGGCTCCTGAGTAAAGCTGCAGCAACATCTGCGGAGTTCACATTTTTCATGTAGCAGTTTCTGAATTTCCCCATCATTTTCATCAAACCAGTCTTGGTGTTTCTGAGTGTTCTGACCCAGAGGAGCAAATTCAGTGCTATAGACCAAATCTCTGAAAGTTGCCCACTCCTTTTCTGCTCCACTGTTGCCAACTGTGTGTTGGCTCAACTTTCACTCCGAGTCAGCAACACACTGTTCCTGCTCAGAGAAGAGCTCCGATTTGTGGACATGAATTCTTCTGGTGGTCATTCTGCCCTGGGGATGCTGCTTTTGTTAAATGTGAATATTTAGCTTGGAAAGGGTAAAAATCTATGATCAGTCCAGCACTCTGCACCACACATTGCCTTCGTCAGTCTTACGTCCTGTCCATCGCTTCTTCTTACAATCACACAGCCTATTAAATGCCAATGTTTGCTGCGAGGGTACATCCATTAAGTTTTATTGTGTTTAGGTAAATGCATGATTTTCTGTTTGCCGATGATTGTGCACTCAATGAAGCCTCTGAAGCTGAGATGCAACAAAATATGGATCGCTTCTCTGCTGCTTGTGATAATTTTGGCCTAACAATTAACACCAAGACGCCAGATGACACAAGCATGGGCAGCACACATTGAGAGGCCTCCAGATGATGCATGGGGTGCAGAGAGGCCCCCAAGGCCTGCTGATCCACCAACCACAAGGGCCATTCCCAGGCCTATCACCACAGGGAGCAGACTGAGCTGAGTAAGAGACAAAGGCAGGGCCAGTGGCAGGGCCAGCAGCTACTCCTGGGACTACCCATCTACAGCATGGAAATTTAAAAAGCTTCTATCTGAACATCCAGAGACCAGAATGGCAAAGTGAACCCCAGCTGCTCCAATCCCCATCTCTGACGCTGAAAACAGTAATTATTGCCCCAGAGAAAAATTTTAAGCAATAAAGGTTTAGGAATCCCAGAAGAAGGGCATGGCAAAGGTCCTGCCTCAAAATGGGAAGAAAGTAGGCTACAAAGACAAAGACTCTGGAATCCTGTTACTGTGAGAGGAAGAAACCAAACTCAGAATGAGAGAGTATTGACTCCACACCCACAGCTGAAGCCTTAACAGGTATTATGACCTGGCGTCAGGCACAGAAAGCATTCCTAGATGAGCAAAAAGAACTTTGAAATCCACATTAGAGAGGTAGAAGACAAAATTAACACCTCTTTTAAAAACAAGACTGCAAAACCAGAAAAACATTACAATGAAGAAAACAGCTCCTTAAAAAAGTAAAATGTGTCAACTAAAAATGAAATCTGAATTTATGGAAAAAGAGCTTCAAAAACTAACCAAGGAGAATAATTTGCTAAAAATTAGAAACAATCAAATTGAAGCTAATGACTCTAGACAGAACCAAGAATCAGTAAAACAAAACATCAAGACAGAAAAATTAGAAAAAGAGGTAAAATATCTCAATGAATAAATAACTGACCTGGAAAACAGGAGAGATAATCTGAGAATTATTGGTCTACCAGAAAATAATGATGAAAAAAAGAATCTTGACAATATCTTCCAAGAACTCATCAAGGAAAACTGCTCTGAGATCCTAGAACCAGAGGGTAAAATAAGAATTGAGAGAATCCTCTGAACACCTCCTGAAAGAGATCCCAAATTGAAAAATCCATGAAACATGGCCAAACTCTAGAACTATCAGGTAAAGGAGAAAATACTACAAGAGGCCAGAAAGAAACAATTCAGATATCACAGAACCACAGTGAGGACTGCACAGGACCTGACAGCCTTAACATTGAAAGATTAGAGGAACTGGAATATGATTTTTCCGAAGGCAAAAGAGCTTGGGTTACAACAAAGGATGACCTCTCCAGTGAAACTGAGCATAATCTACCAGGCAAGGAGATGGACATTCAGTGACATAACAGAATTCAAGACCTTCCTGATAAAAAAGCGAGAGCTCAATGGAAAATTCAACCTCCAATTACAAGACCCAAGAGAGACATAGAAAGATAAATAAGAGAAACACACACACACACACACACAACTTGTTACTTAACAAGAGCAAACTGTTTACATCCTCTTATGGGAAGCTGATAACTGTTAATATCCTGAATTCTATACCTATGGTGACATCTAAAAGGGATATAGATAGAGTGTGGGGTATAAATCATACAAAATAATGATTTAAAAAAGCCTTATTAATGGACTGCAATAGAAGAAGAGGAAAGAATGAAGCAGAAAAGTGTAAATTATACCATACAAAGAGGCATAAAAACAATATAGTAGAGGGAAAGAAGGGAGGGAGATGAGCATTATATGAACTTTTCCGTCACTGATTCTGGTGCAAGGAGGGAATAATACAATCAGTTAAACATAGTACTCTATGGAGAAGAGACATAAAACTTATCATAATAGAGGGAAAGAGGGGAGGGAGAGGAGCATTGCATAAGATCTATTCTCGTCAATCTTGGTTTGAGGAAGAAATAACATAGAATATTAAGTATAAAAATTGAGCATATTCTACAGGTAGTAGGAGGGGGAAAGAGTCAATAAGGGGGGTGGTTTAGAAGGGAGGGAAGAAGCAGTAAGGGAGAAGGGTAGGAAAAGGGATGGGGAATGATAAGGGAATATTGAAGAAGGCAGCAGTCAAAAGGAAAATTCTTAAGAAGGGGAAAGGAGAAGGGAAAAATAAAAGCATAAACAGGGGAGGGAATAGGATGGGAGGAAAGACACAGATAGTAATCATAACTGTGAATGTGAATGGGATGAACTCTCCCATAAAATGGAAGCACACGGATAGCAGAATGGATAGCAAAACCATAATCCTATAATGTGCTGTTTACAAGAGACATGTCTGAAATGGGGATACACACAGGGTAAAGGTAAAAGGCTGGAGTATAATATATCATACCTCAGCTAAAGTAAAAAAAAAAAGCAAAGGTAGCAATCCTTATCTCAGACAACACAAGACCAAAAATAGGTCTAATTAGAAGACATAAGGGAGGAAACTATCTCCTGCTAAAAGGCACCATCGAAAATGAGGCAATATCATTACTAAACACTTATGCACCAAGTGCTACAGCATCTACATTCCTAAAGGAGAAATTAAGGATGCTAGAGGAAGAAATAGATAGCAAAACTATACTAGTGGGGGACTTCAATCTCCCCCTCTCTGAGACTGATAAATCTAACCTGAAAATAAACAAGGAAGAATGGGGTAAATAGAATCTTAAAGAATATAAATATGATACACCTCTGGAGAAAACTGAATGGGGATAAAAAGGAATATATCTTCTTCTCAGCAGTATGCGGCACATACACAAAAATTGACCATGTCATAAAAACCTCACAATTCAGTGCAGAAAGGCAGAAATATTAAATGCATCCTTCTCAGATCATGATGCAATAAAAATTATGTGTAATAAAGGGACCTGGAAGGATAGACTAAAAACTAATTGGAAACTAAATAACTTAATCCTAAAGAATGAGTGGGTTAAACAAGAAATTATAGAAACAATCAGTAATTTCATTCAAGAGAATGACAATAACGAGATAATATATCAAAACTTGTGGGATACAGCAAAAGCAGTTCTTAAGTGAAGTTTTATATCTCTAAATGCATACATAAATAAAACAGAGAAAATGGAGGTCAATAAATTGGGCACACAACTGAAAAAGCTAGAAAAAGAACAAATTGAAAATCCTCAATTAAATACTAAATTAGAAATCATAAAAACCAAAAGAGAGATTAATAAAATTGAATTTAAGAAAACTATTGAATTAATAAATGAAACTAAGAGCTGATATTAAGAAAAAACAATAAAATTGATAGATCTTTAGTCAATATGATAAAAAAAGAAAGAGGAAAACCAAATTTTAAGTATCAAAAATGAAAAGGGTAAATCTACCTCCAATGAAGAGGAAATAAACACAATAATCAGGAATTATTTTTGCCCAATTGTACGCACATAAATTTAACAATCTTGGTGAAATGGATGAATATTTACAAAAATACAAGTTGCCTAGACTAACTGAAGAGGAAGTAAACTACTTAAATAACCCCATCTCAGAAAAAGAAATTGAACAAGCCATCAATGAACTCCCTAGGAAAAACTCTCCAGGGCCAGATGGCTTTATTAGTGAATTCTACCAAACATTTAAAAAACAATTGACTCCAATACTTTACAAACTATTCAGGAAAATTGGAGGAGAAGGAGTCCTACCAAATTCTTTTTATGAGACAAATATGGTACTGATACCTAAATCGGGAAAAGACAAACCTGAGAAAGAAAATTACAGACCAATTTCCCTTATGAATATAGATGCAAAAATTCTAAATATAATGTTAGCAAAAAGACTACAGCAAATCATCATGAGAATAATACACCCTATTCAGGTAGGATTTATTCCAGGAATGCAAGGGTAGTTCAATATTAGAAAAACTATCAATATAATTGATCACATCAACAACAAAACTAGCAGAAACCTAGAAAGCTAGCATATGATTATCTCTTTTTTTTTATTTTTTTTTATTATCTCAATAGATGCAGAAAAGACTTTTGACAAAATACAACACCCATTCCTATTAAAAACACTAGAAAGTATAGGAATAAAGGGAGTCTCCCTTAGAATGATAAGTAGCATCTTTCTAAAACCATCAGCAAGTATTATATGTAATGGGGATAAGCTAGAAGCATTTCCAATAATATCAGGAGTGAAACAAGGATGTCCACTATCACCCCTCTTACTTAGTACCAAAGTACTAGAAGTGTTAGCAGTAGCAATAAGATAAGGAAAAGAAATTGAAGGAATCAAATTAGGCAAAGAGACTAAGCTATCACTCTTTGCAGATCATGATATACTTACAGAATCCTAGAGAATCAAGTAAAAAACTACTTGAGATAATAAACAAATTTGGCAAAGTTGCAGGATACAAGATAAACTCACATAAATCCTCAGCATTCCTGTATATCTCTAATGAAATCCAACAGCAAGAGATAGAAAGAGAAATTCCATTTAAAGTTATTGTAGACATTATAAAACATTTGGGAAGCTACCTGCCAAAACAAACCCAGGACTTATTTGAATACAATTACAAAACATTTTTCACACAAATCAAATCAGATCTAACTAACTGGAAAAACATCAATTGCTCATGTCTGGGTCAAGCTAATATAATAAAAATGACAATCTTATTTAAATTAAATTACATATTTAGTGCCATACCAATCAAGCTATCAAAAAATTACTTTGGAGAGCTAGAAAAGATAATAGCAAAATTCATCTGGAAGAACAAAAGGTCCAGAATATCAAGGCAACTAATGAAAAGAAATGCTAAGGAAGGTGGACTAGCCATACCAGATTTTGATCTATACTACAAAGCAGCAGTCATCAAAACTACCTGGTATTGGTTGAGGAATAGAGCAGTGGATCAACGGAATAGATTGGGTACACAAGACTCAGCAGCCAATGACTATAGTAATCCACTGTCTGATAAACCCAAAGACCTCAGTTTTTAGGATAAGAATGCACTACTCGACAAAAACTGCTGGTGAAACTGGAACACGGTATGGCAGGAATTGGGCATACAGTAATATCTAACACCATATGACAAAATAAAGTTGAAATGGGCACATGATCTAGGTATAAAGGTTCATACTGTAAGCAGTCTGGGAGACCAAGGGATAGTTTACCTGTCAAATCTATGGAGAGGGGAAGACTTCATGATGAAACAAGAGTTAGAGAGCATTAAAAAATGCAAAATGGATAATTTTGATAATATTAAATTGAAAAGCTTCTGTACAAACAAAGCCAATATTACCAAGATTTAAAGGGAAGTGGAAAATTGGGAAAGAATTTTTACAGCCAGTGTCTCTGATAAAGGCCTCATTTCTAAAATATACAAAGAACTGAGTCAAATCTATAAGAATACAAGCCACTCCCCAATTGATAAATGGTCAAAGGATATGAACAGGTAGTTTTCAGAAGATGAAATTAAAGACATCTATAAGCATATGAAAAAATGTTCCAAATCACTAGTGATTTGGAAATGCAAATCAAAAGAACTCTGAGGTACCACATATTACCAGCCAGACTTACTAAGATGACAAAACAGGAAAATGATAAATGTTGGAGAGGATGTGGAAAAATCAGGACACTAATGCATTGTTGGTGGAGCTGTGAAACTGATCCAGCCATTCTGGAGAGCAATCTGGAACTATGCCCAAAGAGCTATAAATAAGTGCATACCCTTTGACCCAGCAATACCACTTCTAGGGTTATATCCCAAAGAGATCAGAGAAGTGGGAAGAGGAGCCATATGTACAAAAAGATTTATAGCAGCTCTTTTTTTGGTGGCAAAAAATAGGAAAACAAGGGGATGCCCATCAATTGGGGAATGGCTGAACAAGTTGTGGTGTATGAATGTAATGGAATACTACTGTGCTATAAGAAATGAGGAGCAGACAGACTTCATAATAACCTGGAGAGACTTATATAAACTGATGCTGAGTGAGAAAAGCAGAACCAGGAGAAATTTGTACACAATCACAGACACAAAGTATGTGTGACAACTAACTTTAATAGCCTGGGCTCCTCTCAGCAATACAAGGTTATAGGATAACTCCAAAAGACTCATGATTGAAGGAGATACCCACATCGACAGAAGGAGGTGCAGAAAAGTCTGAGTGCAGATTGAAACAAACTACTTGTTCTATTTCTTTTTCTTGTTTTGTTTTGTTTCCTCTTTCCTACTGATCATTCCATCAGTCACAATCCTTCTTTACAAGCTGACTAATGATTAATGGGAAGATATCTGTAGATCCTGTACCTGAGTACATGCTGCCATGATGGGGGAGTGGGGAGAAGGAGGGGGAGAAAATCTGAAACTCAAGGGACTGTGGAACTGAATGTTGTAAATGAAAAGTAAATAAACCAAAAATAAATAAATTTTAAAAAATTAACACCAAGAAAACAGGTGATCCATTAGCTACCACCATCCATAGGTGGGACCATCAGTTACAATAAATGGAGTTTTGCATGCTGTGGATAATGTCACTTACCCTGGCAGTGTATTTTCCAGGGATATACATGCTGATAATGAGGTTGATGTATACATTGCCAGAGCTAGATCATCTTAGGTGACCCCTATGAAAGGGTCATTCGACCCTCAAAGGGGTTGTGAATCACAGGTTGAGAACCGCTGGTTTAGAGGGAAAGATAATGAGCTCTGTTCTGGACAAGATGAGTTTAAAATGTCTACTGGACATTGAGGTTGAGATATCTGAAATCAGTGGGAGATGCGAGACTGAAGGGCAAGAGAGAGTTTAGGACAGGAGAGGGAGATTTGAGAGTCTTCAGCAGAGAAATGATAATTAAGCCTATGGGTGCTTATGAGATCACAAAGTATAGGAGGGAGAAGAGAGGAAGGCCGCAGACAGAACTCTGTGGTTCTGTCTTGTTTAGAGGTCATGATCTGGACAAGGATCTGGCAAAGAAGACTAAGAAATGTTCACGTAAGTAGAAGAACCAGGAGAGACAGAGAGACAGAGAGAAAAGTACCAAAGATAAGAGGGGGATTGACAGTACTAAAGGCTGTGGAGAGGTCAAGTAGAATTAAAATCGGGAAAAGGTCATTGGATTTGGCAATTAAGAGATTAATAGGTAACTTTGAAGAGACTAGTTTCAGTGGAATGATAAGGTTAGAAACCAAATTGTTAAGACAGGAAGAGAAAATAAAGTGAAGATATCTATTGTAGACGTCTTCTGGAAGAGTTTAACTACCAAGGGCAGAAGAAATACAGCATGATAGTAGGGAGGAAGCATCAAATGAGGATTTTTTTGTTCTTTATCCCTTCACTTATGAGTATTTCATTTTTTCCCAATTACATGTAAAGATAGCTTTCAATATTCACTTTCATAAGATTTTGAGTTTCTATTGTGACCTATCGCGAGAGCAGCCAGGCACATACCTTCCTCATGTCTTTGACATGCATTGGACATGGCCAGCCGTGTTCTTGAAATAAGATTCAGGAGCCCATGGAGAGGGAGAGCTGAATTCCTCTATTACAACATGCATGCTGGTTACATTACTCCCCTACCTTGCTGCCCCCCACTTCCTCTTATATCCCTTGTTCTTGGCTGAGTTAAGCAATCCATATAGTAAATGTGCAGCCGGACTCTTGCATTCCAAAATAAGTGCAGCTGGAGACAATCATGGAGCTCTCTACATGATAGAGAGCTTATCGCTCAGATCATCTGGTTTCCAAACACTAGCCTCCCTCAGGCACCACAAAGCCTGCATGTCCAGAGGCCTGTACATGCCAGACAAAGGTCACCAGAAGTGCTGCCGTGTTTCCAGAATGCTATGGGTCTCATGTACTATACGTGAGGAACTACACACTATATTTCCAACAAGTTCCAATTTTTTTCTCCCCTCTTCGTGTAGTAGCAAGCACCCTAGCATACTCAAGATAGCTGCTAGCACAGGTTCTTTGATCTGCTTTTCTAAAGGAAAGCAACTTAAAAGAGGGTTAACAATTTTCCTTTAGTCAAGCATATATCATTGAAGATGGCATTATAGAAGCAGGAAAACACCACAGCTCACACATAGCCACCTCAAATATCCATAAAATATGACTCTAAACAAATTTTAGGGCTCCAAAACTCACACAAAAATACAGAAAACACATCTCCCACTGAAGGCAGCTCAGCAGGAAGGGCTCATCCCAGTGTGCTGGGAGCCTAAACCAGCCCAGCCTGAAACCCTGGCTTGGCCCCAGGGTGGCAAGGATGAGCTGCACCTGGAGCCTTCAGGAAAGTGGATCAGCAGCAGCTGTGGCAGTTTCCAGATTTATTGAGCCAGAAGAAATGAGGATTAAGTGAAAGGTCAGTGGAACTCAGCTAAATTTG
Source organism: Pseudocheirus occidentalis (assembly GCA_028646575.1). Taxonomy (NCBI): domain Eukaryota; kingdom Metazoa; phylum Chordata; class Mammalia; order Diprotodontia; family Pseudocheiridae; genus Pseudocheirus; species Pseudocheirus occidentalis. Next base: position 9,345 of record JAQQSW010022827.1, read on the forward strand.
GCGGGGGGAAGCTGTCTGGCCAACCTGCCTTCAGGGCAAGGAAGTGGCAGAAGCAGCAGCCCTGCAGCTGCTTCCACCTGGCTGCTTCAGAGCTCCTGGTCTGCAGACTGCAGGGTGGCCAAGCGATCACTCAGAGGCTAAGTGCTTTTGCTTTGAGTGGCCTAGATCCAGAATGTGGTAATGGGTGGTGGTCCTGGGGTGCATTTTCAGTGAGCCAAAGACAGTGGGGGCTACAGCAGCCCCCTAATAGCTCTGGCAGCTGCAAAACCTCAGCAATTTGGGACAGAGCTTTCTCCTTTGGAAGCAGAGTTCCACAGAGCAAAAATACAAGGAATTAACTGGCAACATGAGCAGGCAAAGGAAGCAAAGTAAGAACAGCAATTGAACTCTAGAATCCTTTTTTTAGGGACAAAAAGGATCAAAGCATGGAATGGGAGGAAGACAACACAGTAAGAACTCCCACACCAAAAGCTTCCAAGAAACATGAAGACTTCCTACAAGCCATAGATTAACTTAAGAAGGATTTTTAAAAACCAAATAAGAAAAGTGGAAGAAAAATTGAGAAGAGAAAAGAAAAGAAAAGCATGAAATGAGAGTCAACAACCTGACTGAAGAAAATAACACCTTAAAAATAGATTAACTCAAATGGCAAAAGAGGTCAAAAAAGCCAACGAGGAGAAGAATGCCTTAAAAAGTCAAATTTGCAAGATGGAAAGAGAATCTCAAAAGCATTCTGAAGAGAATAATTCCTTCAGTATTAGAGTGGAGCAAGTAGAATCTAATGACTTTATGAGAAATCAAGATACTATTAAACAGATCCAAACAATTAAAAGAATAGAAGGCAATGTGAAGTATCTCCTTTAAAAACCACTGACCTGGAAAATAGATCCAGGAGAGATAATTTAAAAATTATTGGACTACCTAAAAACCATGATCAAAAAAAGAACTTAGAAAGCACCCTTCAAAAAATTCTCAAGGAAAATTGCCCTGATATTTTAGAACCAGCAGGCAAAATAGAACTTGAAAGAATTCACCAATCACC
>JAQQSW010022828.1:0-10386 GCA_028646575.1 Pseudocheirus occidentalis
GAGCTGGAGAAGGAAACACCAAACCATTCTAGTGTCTTTGTTAAGAAAACACCAAGATGTGGTCATGGGGAGTGAGACATGCCTGAAAAACAAAAGTTGTAAGCAGGACCTGGAGGACATCTTTGCTAACACTCCCTGGCAGAGGAATCATTGCTCTCAACATAGGTTATCCTAGATGGTTTCTGAACTTTTGTTTAGATCTGTGATTTTGTGCAATATTTCTGTTCCTGAATGAGTTGAGACACACAAAACTAAAATACTGAGTCTCGCAGGTAGGTGGTGCAGTGGAAAGAGTGTTGGGCCCAGAGTGAGGAAGACTCATCTTCCTCAATTCTAATCCAGTATCAGACACTGACTAGCTGTGTGACCCTGGGCAAGTCACTTAACTCTTTTTGCCTCAGTTTTGTCATTTCTAATGAAATGGCAAACCATTCCAGTATCTTTACCGATAAAAATAGGGTCACAGAGAGTAGGATACGACTGAAAATGAATGAACAATACCAGCAAAAAACAGCACAGCTAGAAGGTACAATGAATAGAACTCTGCACTTGGGCTAAGGAAAAACATGAATTCAATTAAAGTCTTAGAAATCTACCATCTTATGACCGTAGGGCAGTCACTTAATCTTCCCTCATCCTGTTTCCTTCTTTGTAATATGGTGATTAAAAACATTTTCCTTTCTGGGTTCTTATGAGAATAAAGTGAAATAATATTTGTAAAGCATTTTGCAACTTTTAAATTGTTCAATAAATGCTAGCCAATATTTTTATTATCACAATTAATTATTTTATTTCATAAAATACACCTGAGGGCTTTTTCTACTCAAATATTCATATAGGAAACTACAGTTTGGTTATATTTTATGAAATTCCAAAGAATTAAAGATTAGCTTTTTTTGATAATTATCTATAAATGTTGGGAATTTTTAGACATAATTATGTAAGTATTCATTTAAAGAATATTTTGCCTCTATTTTTAAAAGTCTAGTTTATATTTCTGAGGATAAATCATAATTCATATAGTAAAGGCATAAAAATGATTCACTGAAGAGAAATGAAATTTTATAAGAAAATTGTATAAAGTCTCGATTTTACCTCGGGTATACATTTGGATAATCATCATGGCATAGTGGATAGAGGAACCTACCTTGGGGTTAGAAAGATCTGAGTTCAAATAGTGACTCTAACACCTAACAGTTGTAAGACCAGCAAGAAATCACTTACTCTCTCAGTGACTCTAGGCAACATTTGAATATTAGAAATCAGTCTTTTTGCTACTTTTAACCAACAGAGAGAAGTTCTTACACTAAGAGTTTCTTTCACACTGATGAAATCACAGGAAATCACAGAAATCACATCTTCAATGGCAGGAAATTCACTATTTCTTAAGGCATCTACTGTCATTTTTTAGGCATCTCTAATTTTCAGTACATTCTTTCTTATGTTGAGCTGAAATCTGTCTCGCTATTTCCCATTCAGAGTTCCTCACAGTCTCTCACAAACGAGGTTTAAAGGTAATTTTTTTTTTTAAGCAGAAAAACAAAAAGATGATGGGGCAGGGAAGATAAACTTTTTTTTTAATCTCAATGAAAAATCACAGAATCTCAAACAGACAGTCTAAATGATAACAAAACAGAAATCTCTTCTGCAGTATCACTGAAATGTGATCAATAGCCTTCCCTTGCAGACCTCAAATGATAAGGAAACCAGTACCAGCTGAGGCAATCCTGTCACTCTGCAGCAGCTCTTAGTTGTTAGTAGTTGCTGTGGTGGTGGTGGTGATGTTCTTTCTTTCTTATACTGAACTAGTATCAGTCACTCCATAACTTCTACCGACTGCTACCAGTTCTGATCCCTAGAGTCAATAAGACAGAATCTAATTCTACTTTTAAAAGAAAGTACTTTCAAATAATTAATGACAGTTGTCATCCTACCTTCACTATGTAACATTCACGGTTCTTTCAACTGATCCTCATCTCAAATTACATCCAGGCTTCTCATTAACCAGGCTGACTTCTTGTGGACATTCTCTAGTTTGTTAACGTCCTGCACAAAATGCATCACTAAGAAAGGACTATCGTCTGTGCTCTAACCAGTGCTGAATAGAGTAGGATTATGACAAATGTTGCTCTTAATACTCTGTTTCTATTAATGCAGTCTAAACATTATTTTAGATATTTAGGTAGCCAAATCATGCTGTTGTCTCATATTGAATACATAGTGCATGAAAATCCTTAAACTAGGGTCCATGAACTTTTTTATAATAACTGTATTGGTTTCCTTTTTTTTTTCAATTCTATGTAGCTTATTTGATGCTTTTAAAAATTATTCTGAAATGGGATCCATACACTTCACCAAACTGCCAGAGGGGTTCAGGGCACAAGAAAGGTTAAGAAACTATTTCTTAGAATGTGTATTGAACCTTAAAAATGTCAGACAAATGAGTTTGAACTTTACTTAGTAGAAATCCAAAGTAAAACAGTCCCTGAATTTGAATAACTTCCAAGGCTTCAGATATAAAGTAAAATTATAAGGGAAAGTTAACAATCTCTAGATGAAGGTAAAGAGAAGAGGACATTAAAGGTTAAAGAGTTCTTTAGATTTCATTCTTATTTGAAAATGGAGGTTTGTTTACCACAATTTTATACATTGTAGATTACAATAGTATTAATGTTGACTGAAAATATAAAGTTTATTTTGTTTAGAATAACAAAAATATGGCAGCAAGGGATACTAGATAGAGAGCAGGCCTCAGTCAAGAAAAACTCAATTTAAGTCACACTTCTGCCACATACTGAATGTGGGACCCTGGCTAAGTCACTTAAACCTTATAGTGCCCCAAGGAAATGTCTAAGATTCTAAATTGCAGACTCTTTGCTAATTTACTTTAGTAGAAGTCATTTTCTTACCCAAACTCCTTATACCAATAAAAGGACAGGTTCCATCAAAAAGTCAATCACTAAAAGTACTTTGAATGAATATTTCTTATATCTCAGCCATAATGCTTAAAATCAGATTTAACAAACAAATTCTATGTTATGGTGACTCTTTGCAAAGTAGAGTCACAAGCCCTAGAGGAAATGTCTCTCTATCAAATATGGTGAGTCAGAGAATCTTTAATACAATCTTTCAAATATATCAGGATCTGTCAGTTTGGTTCTTTTCCATGACCAAATTGCCCTCTTAACATAATTATCTCTAATTGAAAACACATTTGTCTATTTAATTCTTGATAAATATTTATTAACCAGTTATTATGTGCAGAACCCTGTTCCTGACTTTATAGAGGTTATGATCTAATTCAGTGGTTCTCAACCTTCTTAATGCCACGAACCTTTAATACTCGTATTAATACACATTTCTGCATGTGAGCAGACCCATCCAGAGAGGGATAGAGGAGTGGTGTCTTAGTTCCTTAGACCATGGGAAATATGTGTTTTCCAATGGTCTTAGGCAACCTCTGTGAAAGGGTTGTTCAACGCCCAAAGTAGTCATGACCCACAGGTTGAGAACCACTGATCTAATTGAAAAGATAAGACATCACCATGGCTATGTGGAGCAGTGAATAGAGCACTGGCCCTGGAGTCAGGAGGACCTGAATTCAAATCCAGCCTCAGACACTTAACACTTACTAGCCATGTGACCTTGGGCAAGTCACTGAACCCCAATTGCCCTGCCTTCCCCCTCCAAAAAAGGCAAAAAAAAAAAAAAAGGTAAGACATATGAACATGAGAAGCTAAATAACAAGTCATGGAAGAAAATCAAGGCCAATCTCAGAGGCACCAACAATAATTGCTATACTTAAGAGTTAAGAGAACTCTTCTGAGCTACAGTTGTCAATAAAAAGAAAAAGAAAGGTTTCCCAGAAGAGGAATGCATTGAGTTGAGTCTTCAAAGACAGGTCAACTTTCTATAAACAAAGAAGCCAAGGGAGCTCATCCCAGAAGAGAGGAAAAGCACAGACAAGGACATTTCTGGCTGGGGGTGGGGTGAGGAGGGAAGTGGGAGGGAACGAATGAAGCAGACACACTCATTCATGTCGGCTACTAGGAGGAAGAAATATTGAAAAGTTAGGTTGGACTTCGATTGCTGGTAGTCTTCAATGTTAGGCTAAGAATTTTGTTTGTTTATCTGGCAATCAATTAGGGTGCAACGGAAAGTTTTTAAAAGAAAAAAATGATTTTTTAAAAAATGGATCTAGTGATACTAGATCTCTATACTACATATCAGTAATTGTGAAAAACAATTTTGCACTTGGTAGAAAATAGAGATAAACTCAATGGAACAATGTACTGTACTAAAGTGAACAAGTCTAGGAGTCTATTGTTTAAGAAACACAATTACTCTTGTTAGTAGGGTAAGTCAGGACTCACTTTGATTTTTAATTTTAAAAAAAGTTTCTAGGAAAATTAGAGAGCAATGTTGGAAAATTACTAAACCTGTCTAGGAACTGGTTTCCTGATCTGCAAAATGAAGGGGTTGGCTTAGATGAGTAGTGTCAAATTCAGATAGAAAAGGGGACACTAAAAATCCCTATCGTTACCATATTGGCTCAGAAAACCACATATTAATATTATCTATGTTGAGCTGTATTTTTGTTTATTTTGTTAAATATTTCCCCATTATGTTTTCTTTTTAAATAAAGTTTAATTTAATTGACTTTAGGGTTTTGGGTTTTTTTTTTTGCTTTTTGGAGGGCAATTGGGGTTAAGTGACTTGCCCAAAGTCACACGGCTAGTTTTTGTATCAAGTGTCTGAGGCCAGATTTGAACTAACGTCCTCCTGACTCCAGGGTCGGTGCTCTATTCACTGCACCACCTAGCCACCCCCCCCCATTATGTTTTTATCTGGTTCTGGCAGCCAGGTGGGCCTTCAGTTTGACATCTCTGGCCTAGATAACCTCAAAGGCCTCTTCCAGCTAAAAGCCCTGTGACCTTGTGAAGGAAATAAGGAAATTAGCCTCTTGGCTCTGACTTTGTTTGATGCCCTCTTCTCTCTGTGAAAACGTATTAATTCTTCACAAGCTCTGTAACAAAAGGCATCAGTAAAAGAAGGTAAAGTGTTTTCCAAACAAAACAAGTTACATTATTTTGGCCATCTATTATCTATCCTGAAACTTAGATTCGAAAGCATTTTTGTTTGTGTTCCATCCAAGAGTCAGGTTCTTGTCACGTTTCCAATCCTGGACTAAGGTTTTGTAAAAGTTAGAAAGCTTCAACTAGCTACATGAGATTTTATTTTTAAATTAAAGTTGTAAATTTCTATTGTTCTCACAAGTTTACATTGAGGAAGCTGTTAGATGGCAGTAGATAATTCTAAGCATCACTAGTTTAAATTGTTCTAAATTATTCCATCTTTATCTCTCTCTCTCTTTTTTGACATTACTGTGAATGATGATGTATGTCAAGAGCACTCCAAATCTCACTTTTTTGCAAGTCTCCTCTAGATAAATTCAGATAAAGAGAAAGCAATGCACTGCCAATATAAATTGAATAGTTTTCTTTGTACTCAAGGAGAAAAGAATTTTGTTTTTGGTTGTCAGGTTCCTACGCACCATTTATGCATTTTTGTAGACTTATTTTAGGTAGTGTTTACAATGATTTAGATTTACTGACAAAACAAGGAGGCTTTTGGCCGAACATTAGGGATGAGGAAGTTGAAGTCCAGAGAACCAAATTAATTTGCTTAAAGCTTTTTCGTTGATGTTGTTCAATCATTTTTCAGTCGTGTCTGATTCTTTGTGACTCCATTTGGGGTTTTCTTGGCAAAGATAATAGAGTGGCTTGTGATATCTTTCTCCAGATTGTTTTACACACGAGAACACTGAAGCAAACAGGATTAAGTGACTTGCCCAGGTCACACAGGTCGGAAGTTGTCTGGGGCCAATTTTTTTGTTTTGTTTTGTTTTGAGTTTTTTGGAGGGGATAAGACAAGGGCAACTGAGGTTAAGTGACTTGTCCAAGGTCACACAGCTAGTAAGTATTAAGTGTCTAAAGTCAAATTTGAACTCAGATCCTCTTGACTTTAAGGTTTGTGCTCCATTCCCTAAGCCACCTAGCTGCCCTGTGAGGCCAGATTTTAACTAAGGAAGATGAGTCTTCCTCACTCCAGGCATGGCATTCTGCCCACTGTGTCACCTAAAACTACAGTTGGCTGGTTAATGATCAAGTTAGGAATAGGACACAGGTTTCCTGCTTCACCAGCTAGTGCACCTTCTTGGATGTCTGCCTCAATATATTTATTCTGTCATTGTAATTGATTAAAATGTAAAGCAGACCAAATCTGAGGACAAATTTTTAGGCAACAGAACTCATTAAGTCTCCCTAGACTGACAGATCATATATACTAGCAGTTAATTCATGGAATCGTAAGCTGTATGGGATCTCAAGAGATCATCTTATCCAGCAAAGTATGTTATCTATGCCATATTTTCTAGGTTTGTCAATAATCATGTCACACTGGACAGAATCAAAAGCCTTATTTAAATTGACAGTTTCCCACCAGCTCCAACCCCAATTCACAAGGGCCATTAATCTTATAGAGCTTAGGTTATTTTACAAAATTCATTTTCTCTTTACTAAAGCTATACCAATAATATAAGAATAGGCTGTTCACTTCTATGTTCCAAAATATTAGTTTTTAATGACAATCAAGCATTTATCCATATATAGCTGTCAACATGTTCATATATAATTCAAGGCTCATCACTATTCAATTTTTTGTTGGACAAATGAGGCATTAGCCTACTTACTTACCATCTTCAGAAAGTTTGCCAGCCTTTCATGCGTCCTTCACTTAAGACTTATACAGTAAATGTGAGATTACAGAATTTAAGTGTAGGAAAATCATCTGGGTAAACTGCTTCACATTACAGATGAGGCAGGCAAGTGGGACCAGAGAAGGTACATGACTAATTTAAAGTCACGTAATCAACTAATGGCAAAAAACACCTCTAAAAGCCAAATCTCTTAACTCCATTATCAGTATTCTTTCTACCACACCACACTGCTTAACTGCATGCCAAAAAAAAAAAAAGCACTAGGCAAATAGTCATTCTCTACTCTGGGGATAAATTGGACTGACTTATGAATTAATTATGTTGTTCCAATGGAATGTAAATGTCTTGAGGACAGAGACTGATTCATTTTTGTCTTTGTATTCTCAGCATCCGGCATAGTACCAGATATTTAGTAAGAACTTGATAAGACTTTGATTGTCGGAGTAATGCTTTATCCTGTGTTCTTAGTTATTTTTGCATATTTCATATTCCTTATCCCAGCTAGGTTTTTGGCTTCATGAAGTGGGTATCTTATGTTATTTGATTTCTGTATCTTATCCCATGTCTAGAACAATCTTTTGCCAATAGTGAGTTTGTTCATTTTCATTTTATTTTGAAATTAATATAATTAAATTGACTTGAATACTGATTGGTCTTACAGCAACTGCATCCAAGATTTTTTAAATGCTCATACAATATTTTCTTATGAAAAACATAGCATGCCAGAAAATATCAAATTTTCCCTTTAGCTAATGTAGATTTGCACCGGACAGTAGCAATGATGAATGTCAACTAGAAATGGCAGTGGCAGAACTTTATGGTTTTAACTCGATAACCAAATTATAAGTTTGGACTAATTTTAAGAAGCTCCCATTGGTAATGGAATTCCAAGGACAACTTCTGGCAAATGAAATGACAAAATGGCCTTGAGTTCTTTAGCTATCAAGCCATCAACAATTACTTGATTACACAGAAGAGTGGGTCCCTGAATTTGAAAAGTACTTTGTGGCCACTTAACATTATGAATATTGAAAGACAAGGACATTTCCTGGTCTTGTAGATCAATGTGGGATATCTCTATTGGTCAGACAATCACTTAATCATCTCTTCCAAGCAGTCATAATTTTTTCATCCTTCATTTTCAAAGAGAACCAGTGATATCACAGGGTGATGTCTTGACTCATGCATGAACTGGATCTAAGTAAAGAAGAATTACATAAAGTCATCAGCCTCCAGAATCATTCTCTCCTCCAGACTCATTGAAGTCCAACAGCAAGACAAAAGCCTAGCAGCAATGGCCTGGGATGTGTCTTTGATGTCTGACCAAACTCTAAATGCCCCACAGCACCTCCTTCAGCTGCCTTCATAGCAAATGGAACAAATTATTCTCATCCAACCATCCCTCTGTGGGAAGACTTCACATGTTTAATGTAGAAATCCCTAAACTCACCGCTGTGTTTGAGGTCTATAGCTTACTCTCAACCTAGTTTAGTCCATAGGCTGAGATAGTTTTACTAGGGTATGGCTGTTATGCATGCTACAGCTTCTCAGCATCTCAAGAGAGAGCTGAGTGACAGGTGGATAACAAAGGTGGATGAGCAGTGCTGAAAAGGGCTCAGCAAGCCCTACACCAGTGTTGCCTGTCTTCCCTGAACACCCCACATAACCTTCTTCCAAGTTAGTTGTACAATGGGAGTGAGAGACAACCCTAAAATGTCAGGAAAACTTAGTGTGTGATACACTAAAGGAAATCACTCTGATCATAAACCATAGGTACTTCAGGCCCTGTATAATTGATTCTCATGCTTGTGATGCTTATGTAGCACCCTGGGGACATTTAGAGGTTTATAGATTGGGTCCCCAAAGGTTGCCTACTTCCAAATTTAAAGGGTTATTCTGTAAATTCCCACTCATAACCACCCTCTCCCACTATCACTTATCTTACCTTTTAATAGTCAGTTGGATCAATTAACTTAAAGCATTTAATAAGATGTTACAGAACAAAAGCTAATAACTAATAACAAAACAAAAAACCAAAAGACAATAACAAAATCATTTCTTCTATAAACAGGGGGAACGCTAGCTCACAGATACCCTCAGTATGAATAAAACTGTAGAATACTCTGCAGTGAGGCTTATATATAGTAAACACATGTAGTCAAGGCAACTCATAAAGCTCAGTGTTCCCACACAGCCCATCCCTTGGATAAAGTGTCTCTTTGGGGGGCTTGCTCAAGTGGGATCTTCTCCTATCTACATTTCAACTTTTGACTGCCAGGGGTAGTTCCCTCTGGAATTCATCACTTCTTTCAAATTAGTTACAAAATGTCAAAAGATTCTTTCCTTGAATCTATACCCTGCCTTGCAAGTTGTCTCTCTGGGACTGTCTATCTGTAGAGTGTGTCTTTGCTCCTTGCCTTGGAATGCAGGTTTAGCATTTTTTAAGGCCAAGAAGGGTGTTTTGTTGTTGTTGCTCAGTCATTTTTTCATGTCACATTTGGGATTTTGTAGATGAAGATACTGGAGTGGTTTGTCATTTATTTCTCCAGCTCATTTTTATCAATGAGGAATTGAGCCAAACAGAGTTAAGTGACTTGCCTAGGGTCACACAGCCAGTAAGTATCTGAGGTCAAATTTAAACTTGCAGAAATGAGTCTTCCTGACTTCAGGCCAGGCACTCTATCCACAATGCCAGCTAGCTGCCCTCAACACAATCTTTTCCTAGGAAATGGTGACCTGCCCTTATAATTTAATTTTTAAAAAACTCTCTCTCATATTGGGCCTAGACATCACTACCATATTAATATCTGTTATCTGCTCTTCATTTTTTGTGATTATATCAGTTAGCTGAGGAAGGGCATGGTGGGAAACCAAATTCCAATCCATCCATTACACTTAGAAAAGACAGGAATAACCAGACATGGGTTAGCTAAATAGAACAGAATTTATGCTAATTATAGGGACTGATCATGGATAATCATAAGGCAGACTTAAGGCACTTTTGGATAGGGTAGTAACCCCTTACCCTGCACTGGTCTTTTCAATTACACACCCACGCATAACAATGCAATTTTTGGATACACAGACCAGAATTAATTAGATCTACAAACTCCCTTGTGATTCTGTAATGGTTTCCTACTGTCCCCTAAGACATCTTTCCACCACTATACCACTTAAATGTATCCAATAATCTTGAACTTCCACCAATTAAACTGGCCGCTACTCATTTTCCTTGCCCCACCATTCAAGTCTCACTGACTTATTGTAAAGCCAAGCACCAGCAGATTCCCAAAAGTATGCTACTGTGAACAGCTTTTAAGATTTGGATTACAGAGTAATAATGAACACTCTGCTTATTCCATTACAGATCAAGGTTAAGTACTATATTCACAATATAATATTCTCAATATTACATCTTATCACAGAAAGTCACAGTATAGTATTCATAACAGCTTAATATTGGAATGGCCACACAGTTTTCACTGCAGTGGCCACAATATTTAGAACAAGGAACAAAAGAAGAATCACCTGGTTTCCCTAAGAGGGAAACCCTTCTCACTTAAAGATTTAATCAATCAATTCACAATATACCAATCTTCCACTCATGG